>RJWJ010040486.1:0-13957 GCA_004363605.1 Indri indri
GCAGAGCCAGACCCTGTCTCAAAAAAAAAAAAAAGACATCTCAAACTTGACATACCAAAACTAGACTAATCTTTCTCCTAAAAGTCTTCCTCATATCAGTCGACAACAACTCCATCTTCCCATTTGCTCAAGCCAAAAGCCTTAAAGTTATCTTTGACTCTTCTTTCTCTCATCCCCCACATTCTATCCACCAGCAACTCCTATTAACCCTACTTCAAAATTACATTCAGTATTCAAGCAATTATCCCCACCTTCCACTGCTACCAACCTGTCCACATTACAATTTTCTCTCACCTAGATTATAGCAGTAGTCTCTTAACTGATACATTGCTCCCACAGTCTGTTCTCAGATAGAAGCCAATAGGAACCTTATAAAAACTAAGCCAGATCATACTGATCTTTTGCTCAAAATCCTTCAATGTCTTCCCCATTTTATTTAGGGTAAATGTCAAAATCTGTACAATGAGATCTAGAAAAAATAATTCTATGCTTCTTATGAAACCAGAAAATAGCCCCAATAGCCAAAGCAATCTTAAGCAAAAAGAACAAATAGGGAGGCATCACTTTACCACACTTCAAGCTATATTACAAGGCTATAGTAATCAAAACAGCATGTTACTGGCACAAGAACAGAGACACAGACCAATGAATCAAAATAGAGTACCCAGATATAAAACCATCCTCACATTGCCATCTGATCTTTGACAAAGCAGACAAAAACACTGGGAAGAGAATCCCTATTCAATAAATGGTGCTGGGAAAATTGGATAACCACATGCAGAAGAATGAAACAGGATCTATACCTCTCACAAAAATTAATTCATGATGCATAACAGGCTTAAACCTAAGGCATGAAACTATAAGAATTCTAGAAGAAGAGGCTGAAAAACTCTTATAGATATCAGCCTAGGCAAAGAATTCATGAAGAAGACCACAAAGGCAATCACAGTAACAACAAAAGAAAATAAATGGGACCTGATTAAATTGAAAAGCTTCTGCATAGCCAAGGAAATAATCAACAGAGCGAACAGACAACCTACAGAATGAGAGAAAATATTTGCATACTATACATCCAATAAAGGACTAATAACCAGAATCTACAAAGAACTCAAGCAAATCATCAAGAAAACATCAAACAACCCCATTAAAAAGTGGGCAAAAAACATGAACAGAAGCTTTTCAAAAGAAGATAGACTAATGGCCAATAAACATATGAAAAAATGCTCAACATCTCAAATCATCAGGGAAATGCAAATCAAAAGCAAAAGGAGATATCACCTAACTCCAGTGAGAATGGCTTTTATCAAAAAGTCCCAAAACAACAGATGCTGGTGTGGATGTGGAGAGAAAGGAACACTTATGCACTGTTGGTGGGACTGCAAACTAGTTCAACCTCTATGGAAAGTAGTATGGAGACACCTCAAAGATCTAAAAATAGACCTATCATTGTTCCAGCAATCTCACTACTGGGTATTTACCCTTAGTGGATTAATAAAATGTGGTATATATATACCGTGGAGTATTACTCACCCATAAAAAATGGTGAACCAATACCTTTTGTAACAACTTGAATGGAACTGGAGATCATCCTCCTAAGTGAAGTATCACAAGAATGGAAAAACAAACACCACATGTACTCCCTATTAAGTTAGAACTAAATGATCAACACTCACGTATACATATGGTAGTAAAATTCAACAGAAATCAAGCAGGTGGGAGGGGGGAAGAGAGGATAAGTAAATTCACACCTAATGGGTACAATGCACACTATCTGGGTGATAGACACACTTATAACTTTGACTCGAACTGTATAAAAGTAATTCACATAACCAAAACTTTTATACCCCCATAATGTTCTGAAATTTAAAAAAAAAAAACATAAAAAATGACAAATGGAAAAATAAATAAAAAATGGTTCAAAGACTTTAAATTTTAAAATCTAAATCTAAAATATTTTTTAAAAATTTTTTTGATTTGTAGAAACATACTTTGTATTGAGCCTCTATGGGTTCCAAAGTTCCCTAAAAACAAAACCCTGAAAATTGCAAGATTTTCTCTTGGGGAGTGGTTGATTATTAGAAAATTTAAATATGAATAATAGTAAAGGCAAAAATGTAAAAAAGAAAAAATCCATACAATGGCCTACTAAGCTAAGACTTAGCTGATTTAGCTCCATCCTTCACATATCTCCATCACTCCCAACACCCCCTGAACTCCATATTCCCAACCATCTCCCTTGCTCTGTAACTTCTCTGAGTTCATATCTGAGTAATCGCCTGCTCAGTAATTCAATTCCAGCCACACTGGCTTTTTTGCTGGTCCTCAAGCACACAAAGCATGCTCCTGCCTTATGGTCATTGTACTGACTGTTCTCTCTGCCTGGAATGTTCTTCCCCTAGATATCTATATGGCTGAACTCCCTCATTTGCTTTGAGTCTTTGCTCAAATATTACTTTCTCAATAAGGCCTAACCACGCCATCATATTTTAAATTGAATCCCCTCATCTATTTATCCTTCTTTCTCTGTTCTATTTTATTTTTCCACTGTACTTATCACCTTCAAACATATTATATAATCTATGTTTATCGTTCATGGTCTGTCTCTCCTAGCTTGAATGTAAGTTCCACAAGGATCTTTGTCTTCCGTGTTCCATGATTTATCTCAAGTACCTAGAATAGTGCCTAGCACTTAATAGAAGCTCAAAAAAATTGCTATATGAATGAATGAACAAAAATAAATATTAATAAATGAATTTATGAAAAAGGGTTGTAAAATATATATTCTCAAAGCTTCTTTTTAAATAGTTAACTTTTCAAGTAGGTTAGGAATAAAAATTCTTAATTTTACTTGCTCTTACAAAAAAGTCAGATCTGTTTTTGCTAAGTGGGAATGATTTAATCAAGTGCATTATCTGACACTTGTCTGTCGGCAAACTTAAGATAGATACAATAGACAGAACATGTTCATTATTAACAAATTTCTAAAGTAAAATGTAAACTACTTTGTGAATTTCTTCACGGCAACCCATCATCTCATGTGTACGTATACACTGCCCTAATACAACTAATTATGCCCTAAAAAATGTTGTATGATTAACCCAGAAAAAAATACTTTCGGTAAAATGTGATTTTTAGTTGAAAGATTTTACATTTTTCTAAATCAAACAAAATTATCAAGTTTTTACAAACTTCAATAACGCCATAGAGTTTTAAGTGCATTTTTTGGTAGTCAATACTGCCACCCAATGGCAAATGTTAAAATCTAAAACTAAAGGATTAAAACAAAATATAAGACCAAAGTTCCAAGAACCAAAATTTGAATAAAATAATATTTAAAATGCTCAAATTGGTTCTCTCAATATTTAGAACTATGTTTTATATATCAAGTAAATGACATAATTTATTGGAGTACTATTCTTCTAAAACATCTATTAATATAATTGAATGTCCACATATCACTATACTAACAAACTAATAAATATATTTCTGATACATTAATTCAACAAAAAATCTACACTCACATTCAATTTTAAAAGACATTAAAATCAATGAATTTATGTTCACGTGTATCTAATATTTTCACACAGCATTTCCACTCACATCCTACTGACCAAAACTTAGTAACAGCCATACTAGCTGCAAGGGAAGATAAGAAATGTGGTATGTAGCTGGAAGGACTTATACTGAACTGAAACTCAATGAGTTCTATTACTGAAATGAAGAGAAGAATGAATGCTGGGAGACAGTGGTCTCTGCTATATTTTCCAATAACTACTTTTTCTTCTCAAGTAAGCCAGACTGTTTCTGTTGCTTTCAACCAAAGACCCCTCATGATTCAGATTGTTTAAAGTTATATCAAAGACAGAAACCTTGAACCCCTCTGATTAAGGGAGTTGGTGGGGGGAATACCACACCTTGGAGTCAACATTGAAAATTACTGTTATATTTATAGTCTTTACATATGAACATAAATTCAATTTGTCATGTCTCAATTTTAATGTCTTAAAAATTTTTCATCTATCCAATGTTTGGAAGCTATCTTAAGAGATCAATGCTTCTCAAAGTTGCCTTTTTCCCCCATGTGGCTTATTAAAATTTAAACAAACTTTATTAAGTGAAAAATGTCACAGAAGCAACCAAGATGTCCTTCAGTAGGTGAATGGATATACTCTGGTACATCCATACAATGGAATATTATTCAGTGCCAAAGATAAAATTAGCTATCAAGCCATGAAAAGACATGGAAGAAACTTAAATGCATATTACCAAGTGAAAGAAGCCAGTCAGAAAAAGCTACGTACCTTATGATTCCAACTGCATGACATTTGAGAAAAGACAATACCATGGAGACAGTAAAAAGATCTATGGTAGCCAGGGGTTGGGGATGGGAAGGATGAATGGGCAGAGCACAAGGGATTTTTAGTTTAGAGAAACTATTCTATATGATACTATAATAGTGGATACATGTCATGATAAATTTGCGCAAACCCACAGAATGTCCAGCACCAAGAGTGAACCCTAAGTAAACTATGACTTTGGTTGATAATAATGTGTCAACGTAGGCTCATCAATAGTAACAAATGTGCCACTCTGGCAGGGGATGTTGATAATGAGGGAGGCTGTGCATGCATTGAGACAGGGGATATATGGGAAATCTCTATGCCTTCTGCTCGATTTTGCTGTGAACCTAACATTGCTGTAAAAAAAAAAACGAAGTCTGTTTTTTTTAAATGTTATAGAAGCTGATGAGTCCATGTGGCTCCCTATACTTTTAGTAATCTATTTAATACCTAATTATCTTTGACAACTATACATTATGACAAAATTAAACATTATACAATAAATTTGTGTGCTTCTCAAAATGCTGAACCTAGCATTTTCTATATTCTTTACTATTTCAGCTTTGGGTTTTTGTAAGTGCTTTCTTTAGGAAAGGGGAAGAGTTGGCTTTAATGGTGCCATCTATCCTTAACATATACTCCTACGAAATTTGGAAAAATGTCTCAAACAGTAAAAAGGTGAAAGCAGATGGTTAAGAAAGAATTATGGTGTGTGTCTGTAGTCCCAGTTACTGAGGAGGCTGAGGCGGGAGGCTCACTTGAGCCCAGGAGTTCAGGTCCAGCCTGGGCAATATAGGAAAGTGAAAGAAAAGAAAGAAAGGAAAGAAGGAAGGAAGGGAGGGAGAGAAGGTGGGAGAGGAGAGGAGAGAGAAGAGAGAAGAGAAAGGAAAGAAAAAGAAAGAAAGAACAAGATAAGAAAGCTGGGGGGTGGGTAGCACCGGAGAACAAAATGATGGCTGAGCACAAGTCTTAAGAGGTACTTTACAGAAAAACTAAAATAAACAAAGACCAGGTGGGACAAGTCTGAGAGAAATGTTAGGAAGGCAACCCAAGACTTAATATAAAGATAGGCTTTTCCTCTGTGTTTACTTAATAAAATCCTAGTTTCTAGAGGGTGATGCTCATTTTTTAAAAATATATACTAGTGTAGAGCCAAACAGAATAAGTAAAGTCAACCAACATCAAAGGATAAAATATAATAGGGGTAACAACAATCTGTTATTCTAAACGAAAGAATCAAAATAACACATTGCATAAAAATGCCGGATTTTTAATCTCATAAAGATTGCTTCTGCAGCCCTCTTTTTTAAACATCTCTAGGTCTTTGAGTTCCATTCATCCTAGAAGCGAATCTTCTCTTCTTTATATCTCACTGATTTCTTCCCATTCCATATATCTGAAATAAAAACATCATTTTCTCCCTAATGGTTTTCATCACAATCCCACCTACATTTGCCTATGCTTCCTTAAATACACAATCAGGATCAAGTTGGAGGCACGAAATAAGCAACCTGCACATCATTTGTCTTAAAAATAGCATACTCTCTCATTTACCAAGCCCTCTACCCTCAAAACACTCAGATCAATTCAGAGATCAATTCCCTAATTATTAAGAATTGTTAATAGCATAAAAATTTGTCTTATTTCTATGTTTTATAATTTATAAAGTATTTTCACATTATTCTCAATTTAAAATATATGTATATATACAAATATGTGTGTATATTTATAACATATATATTTCTTAGACTATTCATATTACCACTTCGCTTTAAAAGTGAACATATTTCACTTTTTCAGTGAAATATTTCCAGTATTTGCTTCCCTATTTCCATTTGCTTACAGACATATTAGATTCAGGAATTTTTATGATATGGGGCATTACTGATGAAAAGAACAGAATGTGAAAAGGCCAATAAACAAAGGCCAGAAAAACAAAATATAATATTTTGAACCAGATCTATATTACAAGACCCCCATAAAATAAAGCATTTCAATGAAGGACTAATAAAATTAAATAAAAAATAGAAAAGGAACAGAGATGTTCATAGAGAATGTTATACAAATCTATTCCTCATTAGCTTTGAAGACCACTGAAATGAGATGCAGACTAATAGCAGTTGAAGGCTAGTTTGAAAAACACTGTGTCTATGAACAACACTTCTATTTCTTAGGCCTTAACTTAAATATAATATTAATCTACCATTCCCTCCATAGAAAAAGAAGTTATTTTAGTTTCAAGATATAAATTTTTAAAATTGTATCTCAAGGCACTTCAGAGAGGAAGAAAAGTCACAAATGATTAAAATAGCTACTTAAAATGTCCCTATAATTAAATAATATTTAGAATTTTGTATCTGTTATAATCATACTAGGTAATCAAATTTCAATTTAATGAGAAATCACTGACATTTTGTATAGTCAGCATATCTAATATTTTTAATGGTAACGGGCATAATTTATACAAAATAATTTCTCTAAATGAGTACTTAGCATACTCAATAACTTTTTTAAAAAATTTCATCTCAAGAATAATGAATACACCTATATGCAGAGCACATTCTTTTTGGTCTTTACTTAGGTCTGGGATGAAGTATTGCTACTATTTGCTATACTATATTACAATAACACATGATCATATACCTTTAGTTACCCAATTATTCAAAGTCCCCTCATCAACAGGATTAATATATTGTCACAAAGGAAGCTCTCAATATGTAAATATAATCAGCAAAAAGTAACTTTTGGGTGAATAGGTATATGGATAATTAGATCCATCTCTTAATTTAATCCCACAATGACAAAACTTATGATTTCATACCTAGATACAACAGTAAGGAAAAACTCTTCGGTGTAGTCTAAAGTCAATCTTGGATGATAGGTTTAGAAATGTTTTAGAAATTCTTTTCAAGGAATCTTACTTTTGCAATGGGCAGTTAACATATCCTTTTAAATGTTTTTTAAAATAGTCTATGTTCTTTTTAAAACAGCCACAAGATGTCAGTCTTTCCTAAGAAATAAGTTAATATAGTGCAGTACCTTGTGCATTTCTTTTTGTAACATACCATTTATGGTACCCTTATAAATCAAATTTGACTGCGCCACATGTTAAATCCAGTGAATTCATCAAATTATGGGGGATTCAACAAAGAATCACAGAAGATCATAATGACCATATACCTACAATTCAAAGAGTTTCACATATAACTTAATCCTTGAAATAGCATATAGGCAAAATCTTTACCAATTCTATTTGTGAGAAAACAGATTATTAAGAAGCTGATTGTTAATCAGAACATTCTAGAAATAAAAGCTAATACATGAGATTTGGGTGTGCAAACTATAACAAAACAAATGAGTATGTAATTTGTATGAATCTATTAGATATACGAATCAACGTTTCAAAAGCCATCACACCGTATGTGCTTACCTTGCCAACTATCATTGCAGACACACAATTTTTCTCCTGTTAGGTCACAGTAACCATGATCTGGACTGCCGCAATTGGCTTTACAGTAAGGAATATCACAAGCTTCACCCTTCCAGTATTTATCACATTCACAATATACTTGACTTGGAACAGAGATACTAGTTGTACACTTCCCATGACCAGAGCAATTGTTAGGACAAGAATTGATTCTGTAAAATATAATTCATATGTATTCAAATTTAAGATAATTGAAAAAGAATTTTGGTTGATATTTTTTAAACTTTAAAATGTTTATGTTGTGTCTTATATGCTTATAAATTTAACACAATTTCACAATGTGATTTCAATTCTTTATTCTGTACCCTTTTACTCAAAAGCAATTGTTAGTATTTATTTGCAATTGGTCTTAGTTTATTCAGAGAATTTACTTTGCTGTGAAGACTCCAAACATCTAAGGACTACACACTCAACATCTGCAGGATCTATACAGCTCCAAGCAAAATGCTTTGTACAGACATAAGCACTCAAATGTTTTGAATATATATTTTACAGAAATAAATTAAATTCATGAATACCAAACTATATGAGAAGTCAAGATATAACTTGGTTGTATAATATTTAAAGAGTATGCTGTCACTGTATATTCTTATGTTAGAAAAGGAATGTTTATCACATTTAGCTTTAAGACTCTTTAAGTGATTACGTTCTACTGTATATTTATTCTCCTTTGTGTACATGCTTGTGTATCTACTTATATAAATAAATCCTGTAATAAATTGCTGATTCAGGATATTTGGAATATCTTACTCTTGATGAAAAACTCTCTGGTTATCAATTTCTACATTCACGAAGAAAAGAAAAAAATTACTGTATACAGTTCCTCTCTGGCCATTTCTGTGAAAGCATCTCTGGCCACTTGACTTCACCCTTGGACTTCTACATAAAAATTTATATAAAGTATCAGACATATCATAAATTCCCAATGAATGGTTTTTCTTATTTTAGAAAAGACAGTGGTATGGCCATTTAACTTATCTCTTAAGCTTCAATTTCCTCAAGTGTAAATAAGAGAAAAACCCACTTGACAGAATTATTGTGAAGGGAATTATATGACATAGTGTATATATAACATCCAGTATAGTCTCCACAATAGAAAAGGACTATGAAAACTTAGCTCTCATACCCTTCTTCAAATTACAAGTGAAATAACCTTAGAGCACGGAAAGGCAGTTTAGGACTCCCTGCAATCCCACGTATCTGTTGCTACCAGTCAAGTTACACCAGTTTGTATTGTTTCATTAATCATTTGTCAACAACTAATTTTAAATTTTGTAATTAATTTTCAACCAAACTTAATTTGCTACCATATTGTTCTCAGAGATTATTCTAGGCTTGATAGCATTTTGTGGCATATTAAGATTTTATGTCACTTAAGAAGGGATCGTATATACCAACTTGAAATTTAACACACTAGCCTGCTCCTGGTATATAAGACATTTATAAAAATAATAAACTCTTTTAAGTCAAATTATAAGAATCATTAAAAGACAATCTTTAAAAAATACTTACGAATAGAAAATGTTGAAACCAGTTAGATTATATGCAGCATCGCTAAAAAAATGTAACAGTGCATAGCCAGATGTTGTAACAACTTCGGGCACGGTTTCATTTCCCCTTATTTCAGGGACTATCAAACCACTAAAAGAGAACAAAATTAAACACTGTGTATCAATATACATATGACTATTAACCACATAAAATCTACTCAAAAATATTCTTATCAGGATCATCAATTCATATACATTACAATGGGCAACTAGAAGGAGAATAAATCTAAAATAAGCTCCTATCCATTTCTCACCCAATTAGTTCTACTACTGCAGCCAATACACTAACATCTACTCTCATGCCACCACGCCCCTTTTTTTCGTGTCACTATTTGGACTGCAATGTCCCATCCCTCCCTTTTGTCCTGCTATCCTATCATAACACTGCAGGGTGGCCTTCTACTTAACTCATATATAAAACCTCACTTAAAGCCACCTTGCTACTCTTAACAAGTGATTTTATACACCTTTACTTTTTCCCATTGGTTGCAAATTCTGACGAAGCCAAAGGAACACTCCCCTCCAGCTAAGTGATTACAATGACATTCTAATTAAAGTTATACATTTCCAATATACTGATCTAGGTGTTTTGGGTAATTTAAAAACATGAACTTTTCATGTTTCTTTAAAATTTTGTATAGTTATGCAAATTGCATTAATATATAGCTATTCCAAAATAGAATATTGCTCACTTAAGACCATATGCACACAAGAGAAAACTACTTTGGGTAAAGGAGTGATATAAATGTCCAAAAGCAAGAATTCTAAGTTAATAGTTTTTACTAACTTGTACATTTTAAGCCTACTTGTTCATGGGGACAATTACTTATCTTCATTTAGTTATATTATTCTACCCTCCATAAATCTGTGAAAACATGCAATAGGAAAACAAAAAGCTGCTAACAAACAAATTATGCAGCTCAAAATAGTCAATGCCTTTAGACAGAGTTAAACTTATGTTTAGGCACCACTAGCCCCAGTTCTCGTAATAGATACAGCTAGCCTCAGATCTCTCTGAAACCAATAAAAAGAACAGATTTGTTTGCTTGCTTGTTATAAGTATTTTTAAAGCAATAAATGAAAGAAGGTTTCCACTTATTATATAAAACACCAGGAAATTTGTACCAATGACATCAACTAGTAAAATAACAAATCATATTTTTTAAAAAATCATCTTGAAGGTCCTGGAGAGCTAACAAGATGATATGCCCAGACATTGATGCCATTTCTATCTGGGCATTTGCTGACTTCAAAGTTGGAAGTGAGATTTGAAGGGCTAAGAAATTGAGTGGTACTTTCAAGGGTTTTACAGAGCTAGGGAAACAAAAAGGGAAACCAGGGCCCTCACTTTGAACTGGGACCCCAATAACTAGAAGTAAAAGTGAACTACTAAAAAGTCAGGACCCTCCAAAGGACTGCAGTGAAGCTTAGGTATGAACCACCTCAATACCTGAATTTAGATTGAGCTGATTGTAGACTGCTACTCTCTGCAGGAATATAAAATCGTTGTAGGCCTCAAAGTACTACTACATAGGATACTCCAAACGCGAAGTCCAGCACACAATTGTTGAGACACAGTAAAAAAAAATAATACTTCTTCATTCCAATCTACTATCTACATTCTAAAAAGTCTTGCCTACAGAATAAAAGTCCAATTTCTTTAATGTGGTGTACAAGGAAGCAATATTACAGTGAATAAGGGATTAGGGTCTAGAATTACATAACCTGGACTCATATTCTGACTTAACAGCTAGGTGACTTTGGGCCACTCACAGAATCTCTCTGTGCCTTAATTCTCCATTTATAGAATGGCAATAATAGTACCTAAAGGATTATTGTGAGGATTAAATGAATCACTGCATGTAAAGAACTCTTGCACATTGCCTGGCGCAAAATGAGCATGCAGTAGATTTACTGATTGCTGTTTACTGGGTAATCTGGTTCTTATGTATCCCTTGACATTTCCTGTGATCAAGTTACTCAAAACTTCTTACTATTGTCTTAAAATATAATGTTCTTTAATGTTTCTATACCTTTACACATATGTTTTTCTCTATCTAGAATGCCCTATCTGACCCCCATACTTTGCCTACCATTCTTGAAATCACGATGAAACTTACCATGAAGGATTAAGTTATTTCTTTTAAAATTTCATAGCACTCTTTCAAAACCAATCATAACACTTATTATGCTGTGTGAAAAATCTGTGTCCATGTCCTATTTTGTATTAAATTTGTCTGGCTTTTGTCCCTAGTTCTTAGAATGTAACCAATAAATCCTTGGAATTTCTCCAGGGATAGGAATATCTTTGCTACTTATGAGAGTTTATGCCAGTGAGTTGACTCATGGTGGGCCACTAGATCATTTAGCTAAAGAGATGATTCGGGAGTCACTGCAATGGCCTATGCCTCATTCCTTACTCATTCCTTACTCCAGGTTTATGATAATCTCTGGAATTGAGTAAGTTATCAAATGTTTATTGAGTAATAAATACTTATACAACTGAAATAATTCAAATATATTTAAATTCTGAATTCTAAGCAAGGTGAAGTACATAGGTTTTTAAATTAGGAAACTGAGGTTCAAGTCCTAATCCTGGCTCTACCATCTATTAAAAATAAGTAGTTTCTCTGAGTCCCAACTTTCTCAACTGTAAAATGGGGATAATAGTATTTCCCCCACAAGATATTTGTGAGGATTAGATAACATTTAAATTGTCTAGCACGGTGCCTAACATCAAGCGGATGTTCAATAAACATGAGTTTTCTGTCTCAGGATCGCTAACAGGAACACTTACTAATGAAAATTCACTAGTTCCATCTTCACAGCCATGTACTAAATCCCATCCTGCTAATTATCTTCCTTTAGTAACAGGAAAGGATTGGTAAGAATGTTAATGGACCAGTATTTATTATAATACAAAGTCATTAGAACTACTGGAAAAACAAATGAAAAGGCATACATCTAAATGATGGTCAGTCAATAATGTCATAAAAATAAAGATAGCAAAGTCATGTTTAAAAATAAATGTTTGAACCCAGGATCTTATCTAATTGTAACAATGTTGTAATTATCTTACAATGTAATTATTCACAAAGCTCCACTCCATTTTCTATCTATTGTCCTGAAATGAAGGGCTACTTGTGGCTATACTTTTTGTAATGTTCAAACAACTGAAAAATGAAGTTTTAAAAGTATTTTAAGCAATAGCAATATCCTAAGGGTTCACTTTAAAATAGTCATTCAAAAATGCAACTCCTTACACATCTGTCAAAAACAAAAAATAGTTCACATTCCTGATAAAATGGAACATTTGCAACATGAATAGTAAAAATAAAAATTGCAATAAAAAATTTTGAAGGGAACAATAAGCTTTTATCTATACTTAAATTTTCAACCATGATACAACATATACGAAATATCATGCAAATAGCAAAAGTAAAGAATAATGTAATAAGTAACTGGTCAACAATCATGTTAGTTAAATTGTATACAAAATCTATACTACATGTACATAATTTTTTCTGTGTCTAATACATTTTCTCCTATTCATAAAACTTTTATAATAATCTGTTACACAGATACATAGAAAAGATTTTTAAGCTGGTATTTAAAATGCTATAATTTCAAAAATTAATAATAGTCTGACAACTACTAACAATGAAATATTTTGAAGCAAACAAAATTCCCACATTTTGAGAATGGGTAGAAATTCCATCTTTATTAACCATTACACAAAGCACAACTTAACTCTTTTATGCAGAATTTAAAATTTCATCATTTCACTAAAATAAAAAGGCAACTATTTAAAAATACGCATTTGTGCATTTGTGGTCATCTAGAACTCACCCTAATCTATCCAAATGGATCATTCTGAAAACATACTCAAGCCACTTTAAAGAAATAAACCAAATACAGTGAGAATAAAGAATGTTTATAAAGAAATATATATTTCCAATAGAGTATAGTACTTACCTCTGCTAAATCAATATTTACATAATGATATATACACTTAAATTGGCAGTCACAGCACACAACACAGTATTATAATCATTTTTGAAATTTAACCATCAATATCTACACTAAATTTATTTTGGAGTACATATCAATACATTTAAAATTAATTAATTACACATAGTTACCTTTCTAAAACTGATTAAACATAATTACTCACCTAAGTACAGCTATTAAAGGTGCATAAATTGAATCTCCATCATAAACATACATATGATCCCAGCTACATTCTGTAGCAAAATGATTGAATCTTAATCTTAACACTGCATTTGGACTGGAAAAAATATTAAAATATTTTTTAAATTAATATATAATATACAAAGCACAGTATGAAGAAATTTTAGGTAAAGTGTTTCATTAAAAATATGTTTACAGATAATTTTGCTATAACTCCTTAAATCACCAGAGTAAAAGATTGATAAACCATCATATCTAATTTGTAAAAATGAGATAAAACTTTCAAAATCTATTAACAGGTCATATATATGTATCATTATTTTCTAAAATTTAGTCAACAGAAAATGTTCCATGTCTTAAGGTAGAATTTACATAGATTATATACATCA
>RJWJ010040487.1:0-13953 GCA_004363605.1 Indri indri
GCTGTGACAGCACTGTATGATTAGCCTTTATGGCCTGACCACAGACAATGCTGGTCACCTATGGAGTTTTTGAACATTTAAAAACATTACCTTTGCCCCATAAGGGGTTTCCCTCCTGCTTGGGAAAGGAATCCTACTCTCTGTGTGGAGTAGGATCTATTTTCTGTCTCTCTCAGTAAACTTTCTGTTGCTAGTTGGCTCCCTCTTGAATTCCTTCCCACGCAAAGCCAAGAACCCGCTTGGTGAGCTCAGGGGGCTTTCCTCCCTTCACTGGGACACTCCCTATATCATTAGGGAAAGAGAGGACATCTGAACTGTGCCTTGAATGATAAATGGCTCTTTAATTTGTGCCTCCTGCTCTGTGTTTACTTTTTTCTCCTTTCTTGCCTTCTTTGGGGTTGATTACTGTTATTCCATTTTTTTCCTTATTAGTTAAGAAGGTCTACATTCTTTTCTATTCATGAGAAGCTACTCTAGAAATATAATCAGCACCCTTGAGTTATCCAAGTCCAATGTTAATCCCTGGTTTTGCCCCACTCCTGGAGAAGCTTGGTTATTTTTATTGTGTGCTGAGCATTGCATTTGAAAGATTGTTTATAAAAATATTTATGACCTCATATGATGGTGTCTTCAACAGAGAGATGTTTGTTTGTTTCTGCCACACTCCTTGGGGATGCTAGCAGTCTGGGGCAACAAACCTGATGCACAGTCAAGGTTGACATTTTCTTGGCTGAACAGATGACCACACAAGGACTGATTTATTTCCAGCTACCTAAATGCCTATGGTGCAGTGTTTGAGCATCTCAGCTATTGGTGGGCCCCCAAGATGCTGTCTTTTGTCCCCTCAGCTTTTGAAATGCTGCCAAAAGCACAGTCCAGCATCTCAACAGTCTCTTCAGCATTAGCAAATACTCCCAGGGCAAAAGCTGCCCCAAGTCATAAGCTTCCCTCTCTGGGTACCAAGCCCCTCCCTACATTTTGGTTAGTAGCTTTTCACCATCTTATTAGGTTTCTGATGCTTTCAATAAAATATTTTTTGTATTTCATCCAGATTTTCTAATTATTTCCTAAGGAACAGTTTGTCTGAACTACCTAGTCTGCCTTTCCTGATAGTAAGCACCTCAGTAGGTGGATGAGATAGGGAAGGATGTTCCAGGCAGTGGGCAAAGCATGAACAAATACATGGAGTTGGGAAAGTGCACAGGGGCGTTGGGGGAACAGTAAGTGGCGACATGTGGCTGGAGCGCCAGATGCGAAGAAGAAAAGAAGTAGGACAGGAGGCTGGGAGGCAGGAAAGGACCACTCTGAAAGGCTTTGAATGCCACCTTGCGGTGTTAGACCCTATTCTGTGGCCAACCAAGGAGACTGAAGGTTTCAGAGCAAGAGAGAGGTATGATCAGATCTGTGCTCTGGTATTTTAACTTAAGCTGTGGTGTGGATGATGTCTTAGGGGAAGGGACGGAAGATGAGAAAGGAACAAGGCCACTTATGAGACGACTGTCGCAGCGTGCGGTGATGAGGGACGGGAAGGGAGGTGGGAAGGCAGTGGACAGAGCCACGGAAGATCTTGGAGGAAGAAGCCATGAGACTTGCTGGCTTCCCTAAAATTCCTTGTCTAGTGTATAAATTGACGTGTAGCCACTGTAGAGTCCTGTTACAGGCATAGAGCAGGAGGAGGAATTTGTCACCTTACCTGTAATGAAACCATCCTGGCACCTTGAATGGTCAGAAAGTCCGTTCACTGGAGCTCTAAGATCTGTAGAAAAGAAACAACCACAGGGGATGAGAAGGCAAAGGGTGTACAGTAGGGGTCCCTCCTCTCATGCGGCTCTTCTTCGGCCAGTGTGGCGCCTCCCCTGCTGTGACAAGGTTTTTTTCTTTTTCCTTTCCTTTCCTTTTCTTTTTTCTTTTCTTTCCTCCTTCCTTCCTTCCTTCCTTCCTTCCTTCCTTCCTTCCTTCCTTCCTTCCTTCCTTCCTTCCTTTCTTTCTTTCTTTCTTTCTTTCTTTCTTTCTTTCTTTCTTTCTTTCTTTCTTTCTTTCTTTCTTTCTTTCTTTCTTTCTTGAAATGGCTTTTTTTGTCGTTGTCATTTTGTTTTTTGTGTTTTCCACCTTAGGCCAGGGAAGCCAGAGAAAAGCGAAATTAGGTTCAGGGATGGGAGCAATCACCAAGCTCAGATAGAAAAAGGCAAAAATCAATCGCAGAATTGGCTGTCTCGAGCTGGGGCTTAGAAGCAACAGCTGACTCACCTTGACTCTAGACAATCATCTTTACTTGACTCCCAACTTTCCTTGCTGCTTCTGTTCTTCTCAAACCTAAGTCCTTGGAGGCATCATTCGGCAAAATAATTTTAGATGACAACTTCAGTGCTCCTGAGGGGCTGTTTGTACCTGCAGGCAAGAGCTGCAAAGAGCATGACATCATCAGTAACCAATAAGGCAGCCATGGTGCTGTCTCTTGCCAAGCAGCGAAGCTGTCTTGGGAATTCTTCTCTTGGATGGCCTTTTAAAAGCCTGCAGCCCATTGTGACTTGGGGTAGGTTACTTAAACTCTTTGTGAGCCATCTGTGAAACAGAGGATAACAACAGTTTCTCTCTCTGAGTGTTCTTGTAATAGTTAAAATGAGATAATACATGTACAGTGCTTAGGATAGTGCGGGGCACATAGTAGGTTCTCTGCAAGTATGAACTATTATTTGCCTTTTGAATGTCCTCCACAGCATCAAATCTTTTATTCATTCAACAAACACTTTTGAGTATGGACTATCTGGAAGATACTATGCTGGCTTCTGGGGCTACAAAAAGGAGAAGAAGTCAGTGGTTGTTTCCAAGCAGCTCACAGTGCATTGCAGGAGATGACCAGTCCAGGGGCAGGTCTCTGGTTTATAGAAACACAGGACACCATGGAAGGGTCCAGGAGAGACCTCCAATCCAGACACATGTCTTAAAAGGTGGGTAGGAGTTCATCAGCCACAGAAAGGTATTCCAGAAGGAAGGAAGAGCATATATAAAGGGCAATGAGCAAAAAAGTGGATGGAGCCTGTAGGCACCTGTGAGTGGCTCTCTAAGGTGGGGCCCTAGGTTGGACAGTCGGAGGTGAGGCTGGAGAGGTGGAGAGATTCCAGCTCCAGAAAAGCTTTCAAAGACATACTAAGACTTTGGACTTTATCCTAAAAACACTGGAGAACCACTGACATAGTTTTGGTAAGGAAGTGAGAAAATCAGATTAACGATTTAGAAAAAGTGATCAGGCTGCGATGTAGACAGTGGGTTGGGGAGAGATGGTTCTGGAGGCAAGATCAGTGAAGACACTTTTTTAAGGTCCAATAATGAAATGATGGGTGTGAGGCCTTGAGCCAAGGGCAGTGGCTGTAGGACAGAAAGGGGCAGAGCTGAGAGATGCTGAGCAAGTGAAACTGTCACCAGGTAGGTAAAGACAGGAAGGAGAAAGAGAAGTCAAGGACAACTGCCAGTGTCTTGATCAGGCCACTGAGTGGCATGGTGCCCTTCACTAGGACGGAGAGCACAATTAGGGCTGAGTGTGGAGGAATATGATGAGTAGAGTTTTAGGCAGGATTTCAGATGTTTATGGGATATCTAACAAATAATTAGATGTATTTATATGAAGCCTAAGAGAAAGATTTGGCCTACAGATAAAGATTCATGAGTCATCAGCTTATGGATGAGATCAGCCACATGGGAAGATTCTTCGGAAAAGGCAGAACACTAGAGGTTTCCAGTGGATGATCCGAGGAAGATGGACACTCGGAAGAGATTGTGCAGGAGTGTTCGGTGATGCAGGGAAGCCCGGGAGAGGGTGGTATTTGGGGAGTCGAAGAAGAAGCATGTTTCAAAGAGGAGGGAGTGGTCCACAGTGTCAGGTGCTGCATAGAGGAACAGTAAGATAAGCATTGAAGGGGTCCCCTGGGTTTCCCAATAGGAGGGGTTGAGATTTCTCAGCAGGGCCATTTTTGGAGGGTGGTCCCGGTGGACGTGAGATCATGGGGGTTAAGGAGTGAATGTGGGTTGAGGCAGTGGTGCTGGGAGAGGAAACGATTGTTTCAAGTATCTTGCTAGGTAGAGAAAGAGAGAAAGAAGGTGATAGCGAGAGGGAGATCCAGGATGGGTAGAGGGTTTTTATATTTTTGTTTGTTTATTTATTAAGGAGAGTAGAGGCAGACATGTGGGAGCCAAGGCAAAAGACAGGGGCCTGTTGATGGAGGCAGGACCCAGAGGAGAAAGGAGCAGCGTCCACAGGTCCAGGGTACGTGCTCGGGCAGGAGGGCAGGTCTTTCCTGAGATGAATCAGCAGAACATAGAATGGAAGCAAAGGCAGAGTTTGGATGGTGACAATTCGTTGAGAGCATTCTTGCAGTGTTGGGGGCAGCCGAGAGGGAGGTAGATGTGGAAATACGGCGGGCTTGAGAAGAGTAAGAATTATTTCTAAAACCTGGGCCATGGAGGAGGAGGCAGGGCTGACCCTAAGTACAGTGAAGCCATGCCATGGAGTGGGGAGCTGCTGGTTTTGGAGACCCCCAATCTGTGCTGGTCTCAAATTGCTCTGCTCTGTGGTTTTCTTGTTGAGCCTGAGGACCCAGGTGTGGAGCAGAGGTGGCAGAGAGGGGATGAATCCCAGGCTAGATGTCTCCAGGTATGTGGAATGGAAGCCCGAAGAACTGAAGGAATTGATGAGCTTAGCAAGAGCATCACCAGAGGGTAAGTTCAGTGCTCCAGACTGGATAGAAATCAAGATGGCAGGAGGCTGATGGATGGAGAGAACAGAATAGGTTGAAACAAACTCTTTCGAGAATAAATATTATTTTTGATGAAAGTTCAAAATAATTTCTAGTCAAATCTTCTGAAGAAGGGGGGTGATCAAACAGGTATAATATTAAAAGCAACCACAAAAACCAAGCTCGAATGTTGAAGGAGAGAAGTTGTTTTTCTTTTGTGATGGTTTGACTAGCACTGGAGTTAGCTCTATGAAAGATCCAGTTAATTGTGAGTGAATGGTTCAGTAATTGTAGCAAATGTACACATTTTGAGCCATGGCAGTACTGTTGGAATGAGGGTTTTGTCCCTCAAGTTGAACACTCTAGATACGTAAGACCTAGAGCATGTGTCTCAAACACATTCATATTACTTTGCAATGTTATTTAACCATATTATGTGTGTGCCTTGACTCCCAATTGGATTATGAGATTCTGAAAGAAAGTGGGTTACCTTAAACTTTTCGTGTGCTTTTAGTTGTTAACATAGATGCAGGGCCCAAACAAAGATTGCTCATAATTATTTGTGAAAGGAATGAGACATCGTACTTGTCTTGAGAATAAATAGACAGTAAATGCTGTGCTGTCTGGACTTTTCCCAACAGGAAAGCTCCGGAAGTGGGCATTTTTTTGATATGCTCTATTGCAAATCATTGAATGCAATCATTGAAATTCAGCTGCGGTGCCAGCACATTTGAAAGAGGTATGATAAAAATGCAAAGTCTATGCTGTCTCCAATGAATCAGCTAAGTAAAATAACCCTAGGAGGAAAAATAAACCTTTTTCTAAAACTTCACACAGGGAGATAGTTTCCTAAGTTTTTGAGAAATGACTAGTAGTTCCAAAGTAGAGTTGGATTAGGACTGTGAGAAGCCAAAGGCAACCACTGTGAAAAATAATGGGGCAATTGGGAAGCACAGGTTATCTTAATCAGGCTTGGAGAGGGAGTGATAGAAATGCAAATCTGAGCTGCCTCTGGATCCCCTGACTAAATAGAAACACCTAGAGGCAGAATCAATGTTTCACTATTCGATGATGACTGCATTTTCTATAGGTCGAAAGCATAAAAGTAGGAAACTTTCAAAGTTCTCGGGAAACGACAGGTAAATAGATTAACAATCATTGCTTTTGCCAACCCATACTTCCTGGCCTCTCACCTCCCCTGGGGAGGTTTTGGTGTCTCCATCCCACCCTTCCTGTCCTGGACACAGTTTGCAAACTCAGCTGCTAATTAGCTTGTGATTGTTTCTTGGTTTAGGAGGGACGTGAGGCAAAGAGATCCTGGGTGCATGGAGAACAGGACAGGTTCAGGGCTCTCAGCCATGGCATGGAGGCCACTGGGGAGAGCCTGAAAAAGCACCAGAGAGGGCACCAAGATAAATCCCATTGGCTTTAGAATTTTGCTGAGGATCTGCTCTACATCACACTTTGCATGTGTGTGTGTGCATGTGTGCACATTACCGACCTGGTGTTTTTCTTCCTGAGTTGAGGATTAAAGCATATTTAGGGACCGCTGGACCAAACTGCTGAGTCCGGGACTTTCTTAGGAACTCGGAGGCTGTTGTCTCCATTGCAACAGGAGACGGATAGAGTTGGGTAACTTTTCGCAAACATGGGGCTGCTCCTCCTGAGTCCGAGCTTGGGAAGGGCCAAGGAAGGAAGGGAAGCAGCTTGCAGCTCTGTGTGACTGCAAATGGGCTCTGCACCCTCAGTCTAGAATCGCACTGAGCTGAAGATTCTGGAAAGATGGGAGATAGGGGGCAGAGAAGAAAGGTACCCACTCCTTAAGTGTGGGCTGCACATAGTGACTTCCTTCCAGAGAAGACAGGATGGGTGGGCAACAGGGGAGGAAAAGTAACTTTACAGTGGGGGAGACTGACACATGCTACCTCAACCAGAAGATCAAGGTCAACATCAACAGTGATGAGTCATTGCAACAGTATATACCTTGGATATGATGCGATAAGAATGGCACTTCTGTGGTTTCCCGCAAAGCCCATAACCCTAGACTAATCATGAAAAAACATCAGACAAATACCAATGGAAGGACAGTCTACAAATACCTGACCAGTACTCCTCAAAACTGTCAAGACAGTCACAAATAAGGAAAGTCTGTGAAACTGTCTCAGCCTAGAGGGGCCTAAGGAGACACGACGCCTAAATGTAGCGTGGGATTCTGAAACAGGAAAAGGACATTAAGTAAAACCTAAGGAAACGTGAATAAAATAAGGACTTTAAATTAATAATAATGTGTCATTATTTGTTCATCAATTGTAACAAATGTACCCTACTAATGTAAGATGCCAATAACAATGGAAAGTGATTATGAGGTATGTGTGAACTCCCAGTACTACCTTTGCAATTTTTCTGTAAATTTAAAACTGTTCTAAAAAATAAAGTTTATTTAAAAAAATACATGTCCGCATGAAAATATGCTCAACATCGTTAGTCACTAGGGAAATGCAAATCAAAATGAGGATGAAGTGCTTCTTCCCAACCACTTAGGATGGCTACAATCAGAGAGACAGACAATAACAAATGTTGGCCAAAATGTGGGCAAATTGGAACCTTCACATATTGCTGGTGGAATGTAAAATAGTGCATCTATCAAGACAATTCATGGAGAAGGAATAGTCTTTTCAACAAATGGTGCAAAAGCTAGATCTCCACCTCACACCATATACAAAAACAAAGTGGATGAAAGATGTATACGTAAGGGCTAAAATTATAAAACCCTTAGAAGAAAACATAGGTGTAAATCTTTGTGACCTTGGATTAGGAAATGGTTTCCTAGCTATGACAGCAAAAGCACAGGTGATCAAAGAAGAAGACTACATGAATTGGGGGAAGAAGGATGAACTGGAACTCTGAGATGAGCTGTCACCCTTGACATGAGCTGGAATCTACACCTGTCCCTCATTGCCTGTAGACTGCCAACTTCCGTGATGCTGGTTCTGCAGGAAAAGCTGGCGCCCACCACGGACCCCTCGTCACCAGCCCAGGGTTTGGGGTGGCTGAAGAGGAGTGAGAGTGGGAGCTGCAGGGGGGCTGCTGCCCTGCACCAGCAAGGGGAGGAGGCAGGTTGGGGACAGTGTGCGTGTGTGTGCCTGGTCTGCAACAGCCTGGCGTGCTCAAACACACACACACACACACACACACACAGAGGCTGCTGCTTTACTTTTGATTTTTAATTCTTGTGCAAAATGTCTCTTACATTCATGCTAACCCAGAATTAGGCAGGGAAGAAAATTCTGGGATATAAAGATCTAAGTAGACAAAGCTCAAATCTACCACGAGGCCATAGCATCTCCTCAGAGTTCTTCTTTACACCCTAATCCCAGGTTAAGATCCCTGCATCACCCTTGTTGTCTCTCCCAGCCCTTTGTTTGTTTCTTTTACTACGCTTATTGTAAATTTCAACTACATGCTCATTTGTTTAACGGTTTATTATATGTCTTTGTGCTACTCATCTATGAACTCCCTAAAAGCAAGGACTTTGCCTTATCTATGTCTGAATCCTCAGAATCTAATTATGATTATGACAATTATGATGATAAACAACAACAACAGTCACTTGTGCAGCTCAGACCATGTGCTGGGCCTGGCTGTAGTGGTTTGTGTATATATTTTTTTGCCTTGTTGAACACTGAGCCCAGTACCTGGCAGGGAGCAGGTGCTCTGTCTCTGGCCTGGACCCCTGGGGGTGCCCATTGGAATCCCCAGGGTTCATCTCACTTGCCCAAGGACCCATGGGAGTGGATGAAAAGGGATTTCCTAGAGGCTACTCTTTGTTCTTAGGTGAAAGAGGGGAAGAAACTCACAATAAAGTAACTGGGGGTTTTGCAGAATCCACTTTCTTATCTGAAGAAGCTACTTATTCCAGAGAAGATTTTGTCCGGGTCCACTTCTGAGGACATTTGGCCCTCCAAAGCACGGCCATTGGGAGCATAACCCCTCCCAGGGGGATCCCTGATGTCCAGCCAACCCCTCTGACATCCCCAAATTGCCTTCCCAGTGGCCCAGTCCTTTCTGCCTGACAGACAGGGCTCACTGTCCCCGCTTGCTAACTCGGTAGGACTGGGCTTTAGCTTCAGGACATTGGAGATGGCCAACTTCAGCGTGGAATGTTATCGACTCTTCTTTAAAAGTTGCTTTTAAACACTCTTTGCTAATATATCGCTGATAGGCTGCTGTTATTTGTGGTTCTATCGCTTTATTGATCCTGTGTCCCACGGGCAAGCTGCGTGAGGAAGGAGGCTGGAGCAATACCATGATGAGCAGTCTGAGCCCTGCGTGCTTCTGTTTCTCTCGGTTGTTCCTCTGGATTTGTGCGGAAACTGTTTGTGGGGAAAGGAAAGACCCTTCAAGAAGAAGTTATAAAACTTAAAAAAAAAAGTTTAATAATGGAAGACACCAAATAAACCACCAAAATGGATGGCAGCAAATTCATGAGTGAAGGAAATTCTCTTGGGGAGGGTGTCTGTCCTTGGGTCTGCCCATCTCCCCTTTCTATTTGTGTCCCCTACTTGAAGCCGAGGCACCCAAGCCACCTAAGCTACTTCCTGTGAGGAAGACAGTCTGATGGATTCTTCCAGAATGAGATGGTAATTTAATATGCTCATCTTAGCATAGGTTATACGCACTTTAAATCAGGGACGTAGGAAGCCTCATGCCCTACTGGCGCGAGTGTGGACTGGGGTAGCATTTGTGGAGAGCCATCAGTCACTATTTGTTCAAGTTCACTATACCTCTGCCTTCTATCCAGCAATTCCACTCCTGGTATCTACCTGACAGACGTTCTCATGCAGGGTCATAGAGGAACATGCACAAAGGTGTTCTCTGCAGCAGTGTTTATGGTGGCAGAGAGTGGGAGGCAACCTAGGGGCCTATTTCTGGGGTGGCAGATGGGAAAAATGGGGTGATGCATTCTGTGGATTACTATGTAGCACTCAGGAGCAACGGATCATAGTACACACAGCAATATACATGGACCTTACAAAACAGGGTGATGAGTAGACACTATAAGAAACAGAATGCGATAATCTAATACAACACCAGTTACATAAATTGGGTACATATGCGCACCCAACAGTATACATTTTATGTGAACACAACAAACAAAACAATAGTGCTGCTGTGAGAGAAGGGAATAGGTATAAAGTGGAATGCCTCGTCCTTGGACTACTGACATTTGGGGCCGCAGGATTCTTTGTGGTGGGTGGCAGTCCTGTAGGACTGTAGGATGGTCAGCAGCATCCTTGGCCTCTACCCACTAAATGCCAGTAACATCTCTTTAGCTGTGAAAACCAAAAATGTCTTCGGGCATTGCCAAAAGTATCCTGGGAGAAAAATCACCCCTAGTTGAGAACCACCAGTGTAGACAACAAGGATAAAAGGGAAAGAATGAAAATATATGTTCAAGGGAAAAATAAATAAATAAAAGTGAATATCTAAAGAGGGCAACAGGTAACTCAAAAGAATATATTATGAGAGGTGGGGTTTCAGGCAGCAGTGTCAGAGCAAGTGGCATTTTTCAGCTCAGATGCCATAATGGTTGCTGTCCACTCTGTGAGTGTGTGAGGTTTTCCACTGTGCGTGCAGGAGGTACAAAGTCATTCTTTGTTTCTTAGACTTGTGGTATTAGAAAGGAGCTGCCCCAGAAAGAAAAGTCTGAGCATGGCTACATCCTGAGTGGCTAAATGGCTAAACTGGGTCTGGAAGATGCAGCTGCTTCTCTGAGGGGAGACCAGTTGCCCTGTTGGTACAATGAGCCATGAATGTCCTTCTTCAGCCCATCAGGGAGCAAGAACTTGGGGCCTCCTGTCCCATGTTCTGGTCTGCTCCGCGGGTGGAGGAGAGCCTGCTGGGCACTCTCACCTTGCCGAGCAGAAACATCACATGACCCACTGTTGACCTCTGTCCTCTCTCTGCTGGACCTGCCGTGGCCATCGGATGCTGAGCTCGCTGAGGCCCAGCCGGGAGGGAGACAGCGGAGGGACAGTGGACGATCCTGGGAGGGAGAGTTGTTTGGGGCGCTGTCCATGGTGCTGATTTGACCTTTCCACAGCAGATCTTAGCGAACAATATTTCCCCTTAGGCAATTTTTCTTAGGAAGGGACTGCCTCTAATTGTAGAATAGGCCAATATGGGGGGAGAAGAGGCCTCTTAGCCCGCTCCTGCTCAGCTTCCCTTTGCTGTAAAATCCACCTTAGATCTTGTGAAATTCAAGTTTTACAAACATTGTAACTAGTGTTTTGCGGTCGTAGCCGCATTGAAGGCAGATTTGGGGATGCAGTTTCTCTTGGTGTGGCTCTGGAAAAAGAGGCTGCAGAAACCCAAACCCTGTTCACCAACTCCAGGCCCTGCAGTGTGACAGTCATTGACACCCCATCTCTCTCCTTCACTTTCTTCTCTTTCTTGTTTCCTTCCCTTCCTTTACCTCCGGTTTCTCCTCTTCCTTCTTTTTCCTTTCCTTTCTGCCTCACAAAATATTAAGAGCAAATTACAAAAATATATAAACGAAGAAGAAAAATATTAATTAATTAATTAAACACAGGGCCAAGAAGTCTTGACCAGGGTTCAGACCCAGGAACATTTTCTCACACCGATTGTTATGGGTAGAATTGTGTCTCCCCTCACCGCCCCACCAAGTCACGTGTTGCCCCCTAAACCCCCAGTACCTTAGAATGTGACCTTGTTTAAAAAAATAGGGCTGTTGCAGATGTAATTAGTCAAGACGAGGTCATAATGGAGGCCCTTAATCCAATATGATCGGTGTCCTTATAAAAAGAGGAATTTGGGATAGAGACATGCACACAGGAAGAATACCACATGAAGAGGTGAAGGCAGAGATTGGAATGAGGGACTGGAATGATGCACTTATAAGCCACGGAGTGTCCAGGATTGCCAGCAGCCATGAGCAGGCAGAGAGAGGCCTGGGACACCTCCTGCCCCAGCACCTTCAGAGAGAGCACGGCCCTGCAATACCTTGATTTCGGACTTCCAGTCTCCAGAACTGTGAGACGATACATTTTTGTTGTTTCAGCCACACAATCTGTGGTACTTTGTTACAGCAGTCATGGGAAACTAACATACTGACCATTTCCTTTAAAAAATTTTTTTCAAAAGGGTGCCATTAAAACCTGTTTATTAACCGATGACCAATTTCTCTAATTGCTTATTGACAGACCATAATTAGGATTATAAACAACTTACTTTAAAAGTCTCTAAGTACTGCTGTTCAAGCTCAGTCTGGCTGGGGTGCTGATTCTCCAAGTCTTTCTGCCTTGTGTGGGCGACCCTCTGTGGGTGCTCTTAGGGCATTGCATATCCAGGCTTCACAAAGGGGCTCCTCTGAGCTCCACCAAACTATCTGCTTACCATCTTGATGGACATTCCACTTAAGCTATGCGCTGTTTTCCTACTTAAGTTGCAGCTCCAAATAGTTCAGGCTAATATTTTAGAAGAGGAGGAGGAGCTCCCCAGGCCCTATCGTCATTCTCGTGTTCTTTGACACTTGGTGCATACGGGCTAGTGTGGTTACTCGTTATCCACCCATCCCGCCCTTCTTCTCACTAGAGAGGGTGGAAAATGAAAAGCTGCATTTCTCAGACTCTTTTGCAGTTAGGCTTCTGGGTGGGAGTCAGGTTCCTCCAATTCATTGTAGCTGTGCAAGACACAGAAGGTAGAATGGAGTCAGATGCCATCGTATTGCCTCCGTTTGGCTGTTTCTGCTAGCAAAGCAAGGTCATGGTAAGTATTTTCCGAATATCAAGAGATACTTGTGGCAGCAGCAGTGGGTTCTTTTTTCAACTGGCCTGGTTCCTGGGTTGAAGGTGCAAGGGGGCAGTGCATGTCTTCTTGAACCCAGTAGTTCTCATGGAGGCCTCTCAGGTGGTCTAACTCCTAGTGGATTCTCTCTGTCATGTTCTAGGCATTACTCCTGGAGGCCCAGCCAATGCCAGCTCCTCTTGCCTTTCGAGTAACTTAGTAGGCACCAATTCCCTGCATTAAATCATCCTTTCTTGCTCAAATGCCTCGAGTGCATTCTGTTTGTTGCACTGAATTCTGGCCCCTGCATAGAAAACCTGGATTAATGATGCTCTGCACCTCTGCAGCATTTTGCAGCTTGCTGGATACCATTACATTATTTAATATAATAAATTGATATTATTATAACCAGTGTACAGGTAAGGAATCAGAATCAGAGAGCTTTTAAAACTTGCTTTCCCAAATTGACACTAATAATTAAGTGGCAGAGATAGAACTGAGATATTTCTGGTTCCAAGTTCCTTTTTATTCCTGTTTCCTCACCTGACATGCCCGTGTGGAGATATGGTGCACAGATCAAGTTCACAGATCCCTCTTCAGGCATCACTGCTGCTGAGAGCCCGGGGAGAGGCCTGGGGTGACAGGATGAAGATGGTCCCGCAGAGATTTCATTCATTTCCACGTCTTCCTCTGGAATAGGCAGAACTCTAACATCCCCCTCCCACCCCCTGTCCAGTGAGTCGCACTCTAGGGTAACTCCCTTCCCTTGAATGTGGGCAGGCCCTGTGACTTGTTTCTAGCCAGCACACGAAGGCAAAGTGGTGGGGTGCCATGGCTGTGACTAAGCTGGGCACGGGGTTTCCTGCCCTGTCGATGATTGGAAGTGTCAGCATGTAAGAAAAGGGGTCACCCCCTTTGAGGATCTTGTCTGTTTCATGGGTTGATGTCTATTCATCATGGTCTCAACCATCAAGTCAACCTATTACCTTAAAAAAATTGTTGGAAATGTATCAGTTCGGTGCTCAAGAGTAGCAGTGATTTCCAAGTTTCTCCCTGTTCTGTCCTTCAGCCTGCATGCTATGTTCACCTACTGCCCCCGACGCCTACACACAGCCTAAAGCTGACTATGCACTTGCCTTCCCTTGGGGGATGTCCTGCCCCCCAGCTCTGCCTTCCAGGCTCATGGGTGGCCTCCAATGCTCAGGACCTTCAGCCTTTGTCCAAGTTTGAATCCGCTTCTTGTGTGACTAGGTCCCAGTTCGAATTTAGCTTACATCTTATATATTGAAAGGGAATAGAGTCTCTGAATTTTCTATTTCTGATCTCCAAGAGTCCCAGCCAGCTACGTAGTTTTTGTCATTTCATGACATCTCAGTCTATTGCTGCTTAAAAAATCTGTCTTTTTTTTTTTTTTTTT
>RJWJ010040488.1:0-13944 GCA_004363605.1 Indri indri
TGATTCCATCTGTATGACATTCTTGAAAAGACAAAACTGTAGGGATGTGGAACAAATCAGTGGTTGCAAGGGTTCGGGAGTAAGGAGTGAGCTGACCGAAAATGGGCAGCATGAGGGAATTATACGAGGTGATGGAACCATTCTGTCTCCTAACTACGGTAGTGGTTACACAATTCCGTATATTTGTCAAAACTCATAGAACTGTACAACACTGAAAATAAATTTTAACGTATTTATATAAAATAAAATAAAATAAACATTGGCGAAAAAAAGAGACCATGAGTGGCTTTTCTTCACTAAGTTTACAATTGTTATCATACTTAAAAGATTTATAAAGTTTCGTTACAGTAACACATTATAATTTAGCCAAGCTGCTATAGTTTGACCTTAAATAAATACTAAAAATACCATCTGTCTCTATCTGGGGTATACCAGCTATGTGTGTGTAAATTTACATACATACACACACCAGTATACAGTACGTATTCACACACTTACATGTGTACACACACACAGACTAAACCCTTAACATGATCACCATGGTGCCACATGATCTGGCTCCTACCTCTCTTTCTAGCCTTATCCTTTGCCATTCTTTTTTAGCAAGTGAAGTATTCTCTTCATAGCATGTTCTATTCTATACTGCTTCCTCGAAATTTCACTTCCTTAAAAACCCCTACTTAGTTAAATAACCCTCATACACACTCTTGCTGCACACTGTGTCTTTTCTTCTGGTGTTCATCACAAGTGTAATTAATCACTATTTTTGTGATTATTTGTTGGATATTTTTCTCCCTTCTCTACTCATTCAAAGTTAGATCCATAATGGTAGAGACTGTGTTTGTTTTGATCTTTGCTATATTCCCTTGTGCTAGGAACTAGCACAAAGCCTGGCTAATAATAGACACTCAACCAAACTGTGTTAAATGAATAAATGAAAGATTGATTCAATACTTATAGACACTTGGTATCTGTAGTTCACTGATGATGCAGATGTTTCATATATGGGCCAAAAGAAATTTAAAATGTTTTTTTCAAGTGAGATACAGAAGCCTAATCTCAAAATTGGCATAGTGTACCCTCGAAGGTCTCTGACTTTTTGGTCTCAGGACCTCCTTGCACTCTTAGAAATTATTGAAGACCTCAAAGAACTTTTATGTGGGCTATACCTACCACAATTTACTTTAATCAAAAATTAAAACTGATCATTTTATTAAATATGTATTTGTTAAGGTATTCTAAAATAAAGTAAAAGCATATGTGCTAACATAAATAACATTTTTATTTTAAAATATATAGTGAGAAGACTGGCATTGCTTTAAATTTTTGCAAATCCCTTTAATGTCTGGTTTGAGAAAAGACACCTAGATTCTCTATCTGCTTCTGTGGTCATCCTGTTGTAACAAACCCATTATATACACGTGAGTGAATGAGAATGAAAAAGGCAAATAACGTCTTAGAAATATTATGAAAATAATTTTAACTCACAGACCCTTGAAAGGATCTTGACACCACATTTTGAAAATCACTGGTACAAACAAATCCAAAAAAATTCTTTATCTATAAAATATATGTATTTTGTAATGGAAATATAACTGTCTATTGATCGAACACTTATTTATATTCAAATGGTAATTTGAAATGAAAATAACACTTAAGCTAAACTCATTACCTTAATATTTTTTTCCTTAATTTTTCCCTAAGAAGGCAAAAACAATGTGACAATTTATCTTTAGAATTGACTAAACAACCAACAATTTCCAACTTTGGTAGAAAAAATTAAGGTAGTGGTTCTCAAAGTTGACTACAAATTAGTGTCACCTGTAAAGCTGTTAATACTACAGTGATCCCAGAACAGACCAATTAAGTCAGAAAGGGTGGGGTGAAGTGTTGAGACATTAATATTATTTCAAAGCTTCTCAGGGCATTCTATAAAGAGCAGCCAAGCACTGAGAATCATTATCTTATTGACTCAAAAGCCCCCAACTCCTAGATTATCTAATCCCTTCCTAATCCTCTCTCTTCTAAGCAGCCCCAGGCAGGAATGAAAGTCTGAAAAACAGCAGCTTTCTCCCATTTCAGGTATTATGGCAAAATGTGTATTTTACTTAAGATTTACCCATATCTTGGTAGCTCATACCCTCTTTTATTGTTTTAAGTCAGTAGTTTCTCTTCCCTACATTATGAATTTCGCGGGCATGTGAACTGTGCGGTTGCACTGTTCCTAACACTCAGAAGGGCCCTGTGCATGGTGTACGGCTCTGCTGTTGCCATCTTCCAATTATTAAGACTTGTTTAACAAGGGGCCCTGCATTTCTATTTTTCACTGAGCCCCACAAATTATATAGCCAGTCCTGATTCCAGGCTAAATCGTGAATTACAAAGATTTCAGAAAGGACAAGCTGGCATCATTTTTGTGACAAGACAGACCTACAATGACCCTGCTATACAAGAAGAGGTTCATAGTAACTCCCTACATTCTAATGCCTAGCTCTCACCCTTTCTTCTTTTAAAAACCAGAAGCAACAATTTGTAACCTCTTTTCTACCCAACTCATAGTCACAGTCTAAGTTCTTCTTATAGATAAGAGTTAAAAAAGGGATTATGACATTGAAGCTCCCAACAAGAAGCAAATGACACATTCGAGTTAGGCTAATTTGAGGGGGGTTACAAACATGTGCACAGGGTCTAGGAAAACGGGAAGGTGCTAGTAAACTAGCACACAGTAGAGCAATGACCCCTGGACTTGGAGGGAAAGACTACTTTAAGCAAAGCATTGACCTTTAGTCAAAAAATACAGACAGCTAGAGGCAACTTCAGCCAGAAGAGTAAGTACTCAGGCCTCATTCTTCCCCTCTGCTGATCTACAGAAGGTGGAGGGCAAAGACCATACATTTAAGCCTTACAAGATGATTGCCTGGGGCAGAAGAAGACTGGAACATGGATCTTGAGAGGAAGAGTGACATTACATATCACAGTCAACCCCTTTTTCCTCTTAGCATTCATTCTTGCCCTTTGTTCAGGTAAAAAATTCCTGCCCCTGATACAGGGAATCTTTGAAGTCCCATTGGCAACTGTATCATAGGGTGATGTCAATTCAGTCATACTCCTAGCTCAAACCTTGTATGCTAGCCAATACTGGGGTTCTTTAAATAAAAGAACAAAAAGTGAAAAATAAATAATTAGGTAACACAAATCACAGCTGCTTCAGTTGTTATTTCTGCACCTGGTTCATAAGACTTAAGTTTGTAATTACAGTTTCCTTCTCTTACTCCACAAACTTCATTCCCATGGGAAAGGTCAGTGGTCTTGTCTTTACTGGGTTGCCACAATTGTCTATCAGCCAGGAGTGTTGGGAAAGGTATTATCAAAGGCACTCCAGTGAATTACCTAGATCCCAGATACAGTCTCCCTTGCCCCCATCATAGAGGAGTAATCAAATTTCTTTCTGATAATTGGAATTAATTTTCCCTGCCAATACGGTAATGCTCTTCTCTGTCTGTTGATTCAGTAGCAGGAAAAGCCCAATATGTACAGGGGGACAGATGTAGCTTCCGATTTATGGGAACTATAACTGTGTTACCTTGGGAAGCATTCCTCTCTTGAGAACTAGGACCTCCAAATTCTCTGTACCCAAGGGCCCACCAAAGAGCAAACAAAAATGCTCACAGGGGTTATTAGGTGTAATAATAAAAGACACTACTTCTATCTCCACCGATTAGTTTCTGACCCATGCAATCTGACTACAGAAGAAAGGCATGACAAATATATATACATGTATATGTGCATATGTGTGCATGTGTGTGTGTGTACATATAAGTGTGTCTATGTATGTGTAATCCCCTTCTCTTCCTTCTTATCTACCTTAGGTAAAGAATCTTGATAAAAAGGTCTTATAAGGACTTTACTAACTACTGTATTTTCTGATTGTGTTCTGTTTGTATCTGTGTGTGTGTGTGAAAGAGACAAGTGAAGACCCCAAGTTCAGCAAGCCTACTTAAAATCAATGGATTTATTTAAAGATTTTAAATATTGCAATTAGCTAACAAATTTTTATGTCCAAAACACTGCACAACCAATAATAGGTTTTATAAATTCTATTATATACAGAGAAAGAAAAAAATGAGTAAATGAGCAACAAGAATTAAAATACAGCAGAGAATATAGACTCTATAAAAGGGTTACAAGTTGATTAGGATTTTGAGTAGAAGAAATTTATCAAGTCACTAATGTAATGAGATTGTCTGAAGTATCAGCTTTTGACATGTATGTGTGCAAAATTCCAAAAATGAGATATATTTCTTTCTTTCATTATCAAATATTTAGTTATTTACAGAGTGAATGATGATTAAAATATGCCTAAGCCTCTTTTCTCTACTTTCTTACTAAACTTTGCTAAATTTGCTTTCCTTATGGCCTTTAGCCTTATATCCTACTTTGCATATCAGCCTAGTTTTAGTACATTTTAATGAAAATGGTTATAAAAAGGAGCACTATGAAATCTATTAAATGTTACATTCCAAGAATATTATCTCTTGTGATGGAAAATGAACAGAAATATGTTGGTCTTTAAATTGTAATTTCATTTCTATTTGGCAATGAAATTCCAGAAACAGGGATATAAATATCTGAGAAATATCTAATATACTTCATTCATATATTAATTTAACTAATATTTTTGAACATCTACTATTCACCATCCACTGTGGCAGATAATATGTGCCCCGTAGGGCACAATAAGGCTGAGTGGGTTAATAAGTAAAATAAATAAGAGACAGTTCTAGCCGTCAAGAGGCATAAAATCGAGTATGAAGGATTCAACACATACATGATAAATGACTACATGAATGTGACAATGATAATTTCAGAGGAACAACATGCTAGTAGAATTCAAAACAGGAGGAGACCACTTTTGTTTGTGGGGTTAAAGGAAACTCACCTTTGGGGAGAAGTTTGCTTCTGAGGATGAAAAGCACCTGGTAGCTGAAAAATCGGCTGTGAATGAAGGATTGATGAGGCAGAAATATTGATTTAAAAGCCATTTTCTTTGAGTGACCAGTTAAAACTAAAAGTATATAAAGTCACCCAAAGAAAGAATGCAAGGATAAAAGAGAAGAGGACTAAATTGCCCAAGCCTTAACTTGGGATATATTGACATTTGTCGGGTGGGGGAGGGAGGTTGTCACTCACGATTAAATGATTAAGTGAAGGGCACTGAGAAAGAAAGATTTAAAGAAAATTAAGATAATATCCTATTATGAAAGTAAAAGTCAGAGAGAAGTCAACTGGTCAGAGCCTGTTTAGTGACTTTAACTGAAAGCAATGCCCCCAGTATGTGATTGGAGAGAGTCCTGAACAACGCAGGCTTACTCATGGAAAATGTTCTGGATCCTCCAAACTTCTTTCCACATTGCTATCTCTCTCATATTCTCTATTACACTAATTATTTCCAAGCTGCTGGGTCCATTTCCCTTTTGGCTGTACATCCACCCCTTAAACCTGACTTGTTATCTAGCTCAATGTTTTTGAGGATTCCAGCATCCGCAGAGCATTATTAGGCAATTGGCACACACACAGACAATCAATTTTAGATTATTTTAAAAACCTTTTTAAAAACAATAAAGCAATATTGTGAACTAGTACTAGCACTAATAATATTAATAGTTTGATGTGATGAAGAATAAAACTTTCTTTCTGCAAATTTTCCAAAGCAAGTACATGGGATGCAATCCTGAATAGCTGGGAGGATAGGTCAGATTTTACATCCAGGCAGTTTCATTTCTGTTCTTCCTCTTTATTTCTGCTAAATGTGAAACTTCAAATTTATATACATTATCATCGATGGCAGCAATAGCCCAAACAAGGGCCTAGAAATTATGGAAAGATCGCTTCATAAATACTACTTTAAGAGTACCATCAGATGCTAAGTTAATGAATATAGCACATCTAAAAATGGGGGGGGAAATGCCTATTTCAACTTGCAAAATAATAAAAACTGGTTTCCTGGTTTGTGTTCTGGTCGTATTCAGTTTTAGAAGGTTTTTCTAAAAAACAATTACAACTTTAATTTGTAATCTATGGCAATCTTTAGGTACTGTTAGTAACGATGCCTAATATGTCATTTTTCATTTCTTCAATAAGAAATAAAAGTCATAAAATATAAGAGTGTCAACTCTTAAAGATCAAACCATTTTTGATTTTGGTATCACAATGCAATCTTCATTATAAATTCTGGCATTTTAGCAGGTCTTCTAAATATTTACAGTAAAGAAAACTAACATGGTTTTAATGGCATTCCCATTGTTACAAAAAAAATTTAAATCATCCCTTATTTTCAAAAAACCCCTCATGTTTTTGAAAACTTATGTCCTCACAGAAACTTGCACACAAATGTTTATACTAGCCTTTTTCATAATTGCCAAAACTTGGAAGCAACCAAGATGTCCTTCAGTGGGCGGAAGGATAAATAAACTGTGGTACATCCAGACAGTGGACTATCATTCAGCACTAAAAGGAAATGAACCATCAAGCCATGAAAAGATATGGAGGAAACTTAAATACATATTACTAAGTGAAAGAAGCCAATCTGAAAAGGCTGCAAACTGTATGATTCCAGCTATATGACATTCTGGAAAAGGCAAAACTGTGGAGATAGTAGTAAGATGTGTGGCTGCCAGGGGTTAGAGGGGAGGGAGGGATGAATAGGCAGGCACATAGGATTTTTAGAGCAGTGGGACTGTGTGATACTATAATGGATTTGTCCAAATCCACAGAATATAAAACACCAGGAGTGAACCCTAATGTAAACTATGGACTTAGAGTTATAATGATGTGCCAGTGTAGGTTCATTGATTCTAACAAATGTACCACTGTGGTGCAGGACATGGATAGTGGGGAAGGCTGTGGGTTCATGGAGGAGGGGGCATATGGAAACTCCGTATTTTCCATTCACTTTTGCTATGAACCTAAAACCGCTCTAAAAAGTAGAGTCTATTTGAAACAAACAAAAACTCATGTGTGTTATTTTCCTCTCCAAGCCAGAATATTCATATACTCGCATTGGATGTGAATGAACTTATTAAAAACATCCCTCCCTTCAAGGCTGACTCAAGATCAGAATAAGCATTTTCATTGCCAACTGTTCTCTGTAAACAAATCAGTCTATGGATGGACATCCATGTCATCTGCTTTTATTTATGCAGTAACACCCATCTTTTCTCTACACACAGCCAGTGCTCTTTTGTCTACAGCTCCCAGAACAAACTTCCAACTTATGATAGAGTTCAAAAAACCATTAATTTCTGGGGTCATAGGCTTTCATTGAAAGTCAAAACAGTAAGTCATCAATGTGGGCCAGAGCTGATACATACTATCCACACCTGTGGCTTCATCCACCTGTAAATGTCTACTAATGCATATATGAGAACAATTGTACTTCCATGTCGACTGCATTTTATATTAAGTAACATCTAGCAATGTCACTTGAAAGAACAATTTTTCCAGTTTCTCTTCTACATTTACTTTGAATATGACATTTTTATCATTTACCTCTGGTCTGGTTTTACTATCTTCTCTAAAATTGATGTACTTTTTAACTGATTCGCAATGAAGAGTGGTATTCTGATTTATGCTACTATAGTTCAGCATTTTCTACATATCAAGTTCATTAATTTCCTAATAAAAAGGATTATTTTGCCCTTGTTTGGGGGAAAAATCAATTAGTTTGACAAAGACAGTTAATTTGGTGATTGCTTCATTTATAAATGATATTAAATATCCTGATAAATGGCTTCATGCCAATGACTGACAAGTCTCATACAAAGATAAAGAAAGAACTGTCACCAGGCCAATAAAATACAATGTCTACATGTTAATTATCACATTTCTGTTTATAGCCCATAATTGTGGGGAAAATAAATAAATTTATCTTCAGCAAATCTTCTTTGTCCACCCAGTGTTTGGCCAGACCCACTGTTGCATTTCGATCCTGCAACTTTCCTTATTCTCCCTGTCTCATCCTATCTTTCCTAAATTTCTCATCTTTGGTTCCTAACATTAGCCTCGGGTCTTCCTAATACTAACTCCAGCTTTTCTGAATCTGAAGTTCAGTATGTTCTCTGTTACAATTTTAAATAAGCCCCTGTCCCTGGAGAATCACAGATGAAGGTGAGAAATCTGGCACTCCCAGGAAGCAGGGATTGGAGCCCAGCCAGCCTGTGCGTTCTCCCTACCGGGGAAGGAGGATCAAGTATCATCTGTTAGTGTTTTGGCTCATCTATATTCCTAGCTTCTTTGCACTATTTGAAGATGTTATTTTACCATATTAAGTCCAGGCTGAATACAATGTCATCATTCTAACTAGTAAGGTAACTACCACTTGCTTAATCTTTCGGGATAACTTTCTTGCGTATATTAGTTCATTCAAATCATGTCCATGAAAAGTCCTTCCTCTATGCTCATAACCCAGCCATGTCCAATCTCTTTTCCATCCTTCACAATGTGTGGGATTTTTAAAATTATAATGCAATAAAAATTTTCAGAATGTATCATGGTTTTTAAAATGAAGTAAGTTTTCATTCCTTTAAAAAGGTGAATTGTATGTTAGCCCCTGTGTTATTCTTCATATTGGCACTACCATATTGTATCTGAAAAAAATTGACAGAAGCACTATACTTTATTCTTTTTGGACGTTTCTCTTTTTTCTAGGTGGAAGTTGATACACCAACTTTTATTGCCAACATCTTTTCCCTGGAAGTTGGATTTAATTTATTTAAAGGCCCAAGGGCAGAATAATCAATAGAAGGTTCAGTTGAAAAAGTTGTCAAGAACATGAGTCAGGCAATATTTCTATATCAATCCACTTAATTGACCATCCTGATTGAGAGGACCAATTAGTTGCTCAAACCATTAATCAATTTACTGAATTAAATTATTTTGTCACATAGGTGGACCAGGCAAGTAACTTAAATAAGGGAGTCACTTACACAAATGAGTGAAGTAGGGTTAGGGAGGGGGGAAGCTATGGCAAACTGAAGAAGGAAGGTTTCATACAAGAGGACAACCACCATTCTAGTCCTCCTGGGAAACTTGGAAACTAGTTTTGCCATGAATTTAGATTTATCAAAAGCCAGAAATCTGATTTTTAAGTAAAATCTCCAAATTTTTTAAGGTGACAATGAATTTATAATTTCTAAAATAACAATACTGTTCAATGAATAAATGACGCATAGATCAGATATGCTTATCAGGCCACTAGTTTCTGGCCGGTGGATATAAGCTAAGGGGACAACCATAAGTGTCTTTTCCAAATCACAGTGTGAACACACATCTTCTCAACATCTCTCTTCATGATCACACAGAGAAGGTCATCCTAAAGAATATATTTCATATGAAGAATGATAAGATATACATGTAAGCATGTGTACATGCCTGTATATGTGTATATGAATGTGTGTATGCAATCCTGCCTTAACCTTAGCCAGAACTGGGAGAACACAATGATGCTCTCAACAAAAGTAAATCTGGTTCTTAGTGCACAATCAACAAACCTTCCAAAGCCTCTTCGGGTTCAAGACAATTCTTAGAGTATATCGTATTTCAAACTTTCTGATCATGATTTTTCAAAACCTAGTTGCATCTATTGTGCCTTCTCTTTTTGTCCCTTTCCTTATCAAATGGCTATCAAGTGATCCTTATGCTGTAGCTACCACAGCAGCCCAGGACTTCACCCCATTCATTCAGACTCAATAAACTGAGGTTGGGCATAGGACCACTGCGTTTTTTATAAACAACCTGTGTGATTCTGAAGCAAGCAGTTCACCTATACATTTAGACAAATACAGATGAGTGTTCCTTCCATTTGTAGCCCTCTGGTACTGCCCACCAGTCTTATTTTCTTGCTACTGTTTATCTCATCCAGAACTCCATATGCTCTTTCAATCTGAGGACCCCTATCTTCCACAATTCAGAAACGCTCTCATCTATGAGCTCTGTGTCTCTCCTACATTTCTTTACTGCTGTGGAATTAGAGTCCTTCTCCCAACCCTCAGCTCTATTCTGGGTCCCACCTGTAGCAAGATCTTCCTGACTCAAACTATCTGCCTGAATTACCCCTTTTCTTTTCCCTTTTGATGTTGTGCTCTCCTCACAATCAGGGATGTCTCTGATTGTCTACTTTTGGACTTCTTCCAAGATGAACTATGTCCCTAGGCTTCTTCCCATCAGCTTATCCCAACTCCTGCCCTGTCCATTTGGGCTGTCCAATCTCTGGGGCCAACTCATCCCCAGCCTGGCCCTTTAATAATGATAACAACAAAAATAAATCTCACATTCAAAACTTATAAACTCTTTGTCCTAGCAACACAGCTACCCTTAGTGGCCAGGAGCCAATAAGAAAAAGACCATAGGAAGTAAAATTGAAGTTTTGGTTAACCATGACACATGTTTAAAAAAAAAAAAAACTGAGTCTCGTCTCATTTATTTATTCTACAAATATGGATTGAGTACTTTGTATAAGTGAGACACTACACTAGACATAAGAATAGAGTAGTGAGCCAAAGAGATAAAGTTCTCTGTCCTCAGCAAGTCTGAATTCTAATGAGAGGGACTGATAATAAACCATTAAATGAGTAAATATTTAGTATGATAGATGGTGCTATGAAGACAAAAGGGGTAATAAGGAGTGGCAAGGGAAAGGGTAGGGATAAAGGAAAAGGTTGAATTTCACGTAGGATGGTCAGAGAAGGCTCAGTGGAAAGGTGGCCTGTGGGCAAAGAGACAAGGAAGTCAGGGAGCAAGACATGTGGATGCTGGAGGAAAGTTTTCCAGGCAGAGGAAAGAGCAAATGCAAAGGTCCCAAGGAAAGAGTGTGCTTGGTGACAGTGTGAGGAAGAGCAAAGGAGGCCAACATGACTGGAGTGAAGTAAACAAAGGGGAGATGAGTGGAGACAGGGTCAGAGAGACAGTGGAGGCCAGATCACACATCACCCTGTGTCGGCCAATGTAAGCACATCAGGTTTTACTCTGAGCAGAATGGGAAGTCATTGGAAGATGTTAATCCAGTAGCTGACATGATGTGACACATTTAAACAGGATTACTCTGATGGAAGAGTGGTCTATAGACTCAATGTGAGCAAAAATGGAAGCAGAGGCTAATTAGAAAGATTTGACAAAAACCCAGGAGAAAGACGATGGTGGCTTGAACCAGAATGGTAGTCATGATGGTGGTTAAAGTGGTAAAATTCTGAATATGTTTTTAAGGTAGAGTCAGCTGGATTTGCCAATGGATTAAATGTGGGATATGAGAAAAAGATAAAAGTCAAGATGACTCCAAATATTGGCTTATACAATTGGCAGACTAGAGTTGCCATTTATGTAACTGAGAAGCTGAAAGAGAAGCAGAATTGAGTGGAAGAAAAGAATTCAGTTTGGACATATTGAATTTGAGATAATAGACATACAGATGGAGATTTTCATGCACACTTAGGTTTTTAATCTCAATCTCAGCGAGAATAAGGCTGAATATTTAAGCTGGATGCTATCATTATATAAATCATACTAAAAGCCAAAAGGGTTAGATGAAATTACTTGGTGTTGACTGAGAAGAAAAGAGGTCCAAAGAATGTGCTCTTGGGTAATACAACAATAAGAAGACAAGGAAATGAAAGAGGAAGGTGGGGAAGAGGATCAGCAAAAGAGACTGGGAATGAGCAACCAGGGAGAAGGAAGGAAAACTACGAGAGAGCTGGTGACCCAATGACCCAGAAGCCAAACAGAAAGCCTGCAAGAAACAGGATGTATTCACCCAGGTCAAACGATATTGAGAAGTCAAGTAAGATAAGGATCAAGAATTGAGCCTTGGACTTATCTAATATCACAGTCACTAGAGATTTTTATGAGAGCTGCTTGGGAAAGATGGTGAAACCAAAACCTGTTTGGCTTTGGTTCAAAAGAGAACAAAAAATTTAAGCAACACTTTGAGAACCAGTTACAACTTTATTGTAATTACAGCTTTTTTACCACACAACCTCTTTGAAATTTTCTGCATTCACTGAGTGTTCCAAGTCTCTTTCTGATAAAAGGTGGTGTTGACATCATACAATCCATGAAACAGGATGCTTTCATGCTTAACACTGGGTGAAATGCAGAGCTTCAGAATAACTACAGCCATTAGTGCCATGAATATTGTGTATCCTTTAAGGACTTAAATTAAATTTAAAATTTCCTGCAACTGCATTAGATGCAAGGAGAGAGGGCAGTCCGTAACTACCACTTATTTTAATGACATTATCTATAACCTGATTTTTTGCTAAAAGTAGCAGCCAATTACTCTATAATCCAAATGCACCTTAGGTAACAGTAGGAGAAAATTACTACATGATGTTCTCTTTGGTAACTTGAAGCCAATGAAAGCTTATTATAAGGAATAAAGTGTATAGCCCCAGTACAGTGTGTGAAGCAATGATGCATTGACGCACAGCTATTTTTCCCTTTCAAAGTCTCCAAATGTCAAATTTCACTTATCACCTCTTAAAGTGCCATGGAGAGTAAAATGGGAATACCTACAGATATAAAACATGTTCTTTCATTAAGAACACAAAAGAAGTCATTACTGCTTCCTATTAAATAACCATATTCTTTGTGGCTTGCAGAAAAGAACAGTGGGCTTCATAGGCTCTCTCTGAAAATTCGAGTCCCTTTAAAGAGTCATTAGCTTGATGGAGGAGCCATCCATTAACCCCTAAGAAGAGAGAGACTTGCTCAAATAGATGATTTCTGTCGTGAGTGCTTTTCTCTCTTTCCTCTGATTGTTTCATAAAACTGAATTTGAGAATAAACTCTTTAATCATAAGAATACTTAAGCCCCATACCCCTGTCATCTCCCCCAAAAAAAGATATAGAAGGAAAAGCCTTGGAGGGACCTCAGATATAGTTGCTAAATATCAAACCTGCATAAAAGTGGGAGAGTACTAACTATATGCTAGGTCCTGCCCTAGTTACTTTATGTCTACAATTTCATTACATTCCTCCCCCAAATCTCATAAATTAAATGTAACACACCATACTCTAAAAACAAGGAAGCTGAAGCTCAAAAAGATTAAATGATCACCTAGAAACTCACAGCTACTAAGAGAGAAGAGTGGTATTTTCAATATATCAATAAACTTTGTATAGCTATAGCCAGGGGTGTGCAAAAGAATTTTTGTAATTAAGTTGGGCATGGCATTATGGAATTTTATGTCATAATACATCAGAGAAAATGTATTTGCTTTAACTCAAGAGGCATAATTTGCTTTAAGTAAAAGAACATTGCCAAAATACAAAATCATTCTATTGAACACTGACCATGTTTTCTTCCTTTCAATGCAGGTAAATAAAAGCTTAGGCTTAGGAACTACGGAAAAGATAACCAGAATCTCTCTACAAAATGAGATTAATTTATCAAGGTAGTCGTCCCTGTTTTCATTGCTCCAAGAGGAAAGCCCCAACGCTATCTTGCCTGAGAAAGTAGATTCTTAAGTACGTCATCCATGCACGTGCTACACCTTCTTACACCTGACTACCCTGCTTCCTTTGCCTTTCTAGACTTTCATTCTGCCCTCTAAAACACCACCTATTATGCTCAACCTCTTCTCTGATCCTCTGTTTTCTTGCCTTAACTGAAACTCAACACTCTGCTGACGTGTCTTCTTCTATAGCTTTCAAAGGAATGTATCTTTATTCCGTGTACTGAGTGACTTGGTGTTCAGTAGAGGATCACTGCCCTCCTTCCTCCCGCAGCTGCTCCCTACCACTGTTCACTCTCTTGTGGAAAATTCTGTCTTCCTGAGACCCATTCATTCAGTCCTGCCTTAACTCATTCAACAAGTGCTTATAGAGTTTGTGTTAAGTGGTCAATATTTTTTTTAAGCTCTGGGAATTTAAAGGATATTGTGTGACTTGATC
>RJWJ010040489.1:0-13950 GCA_004363605.1 Indri indri
GGTTTTCAAAAGCAATTACTCACTCTGGAGTCAACTTTGAACTCTATATTTTAATTGAAAAAGCTAATTGTAGGCCTATTGCTCCTGATTTAGCATTTGATTTGGCAGATTAGGAAGTAAAAAGACTTGTGGAGGGGAGGGCAGGGGAGGGGAGAGGAAGAGAAAGTAAGCAGAAGTGTTGCTGAGCTCCAATTCCTGTTTATATGCGAGTGTTTTCACACACGGTACATGGTATGCTAACTGGAGAAAATGCAGTTGGACGAAAAAGTCTCCGAGGCATCCATCTGAGGCCGGGCTGCAAAATCTTCATTTTTGGCTTATTTGCTTTCTCACGCACAGCAGACAGATGCTACAAACGCTACTTTCTTAACTTTAATTCAAATCTGAAATTTCAGTTAAGTATTTTTAAGAATATTATGAGACCATGATTATATGTCTGATCAGGAGCTTATTTCTTAAAATCTTGGCGATGCTAATAGGTTAATAGGTAGAAATGGCTATCCACTTTCACTAAAACACGTCTAACCATTTTACTAAAATTCAGGAAGATATAGGAATTGTTCATATGCATGTCCTAAAAAAAAATCAAGCTTCTGTTGGAATCATTAAGGTTCTTAATGATTAGAAAAAATAAAAAAAAGCTACATCCAAATTTTCCATCCAGGAAAATTAGTAGCATCCTTAAAATGGCCAGAAAATAGCTGTCAGAACTGAACTGAGAAGTGTATTTGTATTTCTGCAGTTTAGTCCGTACCTAAAAACAAACGTAGTAGTTTCAGGTTTACTTAACATAGCAGAGATGACACTGTGTGTGTTAGAGATATACATTCATTAAATTTAAAAAATATAGATGTGTATGTATATCTGTGACTTCTTTGGATTTTATGCTCTAAGATCAATTGGCAAACCGTGCTTGGGAATGTCCTGTGAATCTGATAAAATGTTGAGAGTCTAAATTACAGCTGAAGCAAAAAGTGTGAATATATAAAATAGTAGTTACATATCATGTGGAAATCTAAATTATTTTTAAACTTTTTGTGGAATGTAGCATTGGCTCATCACATTTCCGTTGATATTTTCATTGACCTCATAAATATAATTTAATCTTTACACATCAGCTTTCTGATCTGTAAAAATAAGATAAATTAGTCTTCCCACAGACTTTGCACTCAAAGCTCCTCTGTTGAAACAATAAGCAGGGTTGTAATACATGAATCTGAGTCTGGTTTCAGAATCCAATGTCTTCTTCATTAACAAAGAGTGACTGAGATTGATTTGATGTTTCAGTATCGAATCTGAAGATATTATAGTTAATGAAAAAAGAAACATCTGTGTTGATGTTATGAGAATTATTCTGAAATATGGATATCAGTAGAAGTGAGCCGTTTTTGTGATCCCAATATTTGTAGAGGCCCCCAAGTAAAAATGACTTGTAAACAAGGAGGAAGAGACCTTAAGATATGAAGACTTCAATTAAAAATGTTGAGTTTTTTCAAAATATTTTTAAAAAATCTATTTATGTAATTTTTTCTCATAGGTCTCTACTTCTGGCAAAATTCATTGGCTTAGAATGTGGGAAGAAAAATGTCTTCTGTGGTGAGATTTTAAAAATTTGATTTTTTTTCCTGTGGTGGGGGGCAAGTCAAAGAAAAAGTTAAGATTTTTAGATAATATTATTAGTGGCAGAATTTAGACACAATTGATTAAGACGTTAGTTATGGGAAATCTTCAGATTTGAAGAAAGGAGAGGAAAAATATTTAGTTACACAATGGTTTTTTTCAAAAATGTTATGAAATTATGGAGGTAGAGTTTTGCCCTTTGATGGTCTTAGAATATAGAAATGATACATTTGAAATGACAATTCTAGAGTCTGAATTTCAAAAGCAAAACCATGCCAAAAAAAACCCTCCATCTAGTATGACAGTGTAATACTGTGGTCCCCCACCCCTGGACCGCAGACCAGTACTAGTCCGGTCCACAGCCTGTTAGGAACAGGGCCGCACAGCAGAAGGTGAGTGGTGGGCGACTGCCTCTTGTCAGATCAGCAGCAGTATTGGATTCTCATAGGAGCTCGAACCCTACTGTAGACTGCTCATGTGAGGGATCTAGGTTGTGGCTCCTTATGAGAATCTAATGCCTGATGACATGAGGTGGAGCTGAGATGGAGATGCTAGTGCTGGGGAGTGGCTGCAAATACAGATTATGATTAGCAGAGAGGTTTGACTGCACAATAAATGCAATGTGCTTAAATCATCCCAAAACCATCCTCTCTCCAGCCCCCATCCGTGGAAAAATTGTCTTCCATGAAACTGGTCCCTGGTGCCAAAAATGTTGGGGACCGCTGGTGTAGTAGACATTTCAGAATGCTGGCTCTGGTATATTGCTTACTTTTGACCTTGGACAAATTATAAAATCCTGATAAATCCCAGTTTCCTCACTCATTAAACATAAGGATAATAATAATACCTATCTTTTGGGGTTATGGTTAAGATGAAATGAGGTCCTATTAACTAGTATAAAACTACCCAGTGTATATGAGCTGCTACTATTCTATTACACAGTATCTATGTTTTTATAAGTAACGATAACTGAGTTTCCTCAAAACTGTCACAAGGGAATTATAGAAATCAAAACACAAAGTCACATTTGACATGAAAAATGAAACTTCAATTTTAGAAAAGTTAAGAACAACAATTATATAAATCTAAAATTTATATTTAGGTATACGGATAGACTTTAGTTGTTTAAGCTTCTAGAAAAAGAAAAGTGAGGGTTGAAAAGAAACTGTAGTTTTAGGAATTCTTGTACCCCATTAACAAACATACACCATATGATCAAATTATTAAACAGAAAAACTACAGGTAAGAATAACATCTTGAGGTTAATTGCCACGTTATTTCTATACAACATATGTTGATTTTAGGTCAAATTAGTGGGAAACATTCTTTTTAAGGAAGATGAGAGAAAGTAGCAGAATTGCACTATTGATAGAAATGAAACTTTTATAACTATTAATAATTATTGGGGTTTTGTTATAGTTAAAGCTCATACTCTAGACTTCTACTTATCCTTTTGTATCTCTTGGCATCCAGACATTTCAATATCTCACCACCAATTCTCTAATGTTACCTGAATTTTTCCCCACTAAAAAGATGTGCGTGTGTGTGTGTGTGTGTGTGTGTGTGTGTGTCCCTTGAGAGACTCCATGGAATGATGTGCAGGTCACTAGCTACTACCTGCAGTAGGATCAGGTTCACTGAGAGTGCTAGCCAAAGCAGAGGCATGACTCTCAGCGTCTCGGGTTACTTGGTCCATCTGCTCTCTACTTTGGTGGAAGTTTGATTATGAAGACTGCATTTTGCTTTGCAGACATACACTTGAGTCTTATTGAGATAATTTGCTGCAAGAAAGAAACTCTGGCTACTGCTCAGGTGAAACAGCTTTCTTTCCATAAGGTTTCACTTTACTGGAGGTGAGATCCAAAAACTGCTTTTTAATGGGAGAAGAAGGATTTCTCCAAGATGACTTGCTAGGATTTCTTTGTTCAATCTATTTTCTTTCATTTCGAGTTGATTGAGGGACATCAGATAGGATTCCTGTTTCACCCTGCATGCTTCTTGTCAACTATCTTGCCTTTCACAGTCTGACTACACAGGGACGTTTACAGCCTTCCACCGGAGTCTGCCAGACCTAGGTGTTATGCGCCATACCTCCAGGGATCATTACCATATGGTATTTTAGGAGAGGACACAGTTCATTTCAATGCAATTCAAATGAGCAGATTTCTTTTCTTTATTACACCATTGCATTTGGCGGCAATCCACCAGAGGCAAAGCCGAACTCTCAGAGGAATGCTCTGCCCACTCCGTCCGTTTAACAGGACATTTGGCTCAAAAACCTAGTCGGTTGATCACACATGTGCAACAGATGTGTGAGCATGCGTAGCGAAAATAAAAAATAAAAAATCCCAGCAGTGTACTGTGGGAAATGTAGCAGAACTACTGGAAAACAGGGACACAAAAAAGTCTGGTACTAAAACTTTGATTTTTGTTGTTGGAAGGGCAATGTTTCTTATTAATCTTTCCTTCCTTTCTTAGGAGGGAAAGGTGTAGGTTTCCATTATTATTTTGCAGTGATTATTCATGTAACATTGGTGAGGAAACTTGGTTCATTTTCACAGACCTCGTCTTTTACAGATATAATTCTAAATATTTTGACCAGACTTTCTTGGGCCCCTGCCTCTCAGGAACTGAGTGCTGGCACACTTCCACTGAAAAAACCACCCATTTACAAGAGAGGATATCAGAAATATACATCCTTTCATCCGTGCCCCACAGGCTTACATGGAAAGAGAGAGGGCCAGCTGTTTTTCTCATGGTGAATAAGGGTTACTTGGGGAAATCTCTCTTCCTGTTTTTATATGGACAACTAAATTGTTGCATAGCCAGTTAATTTTGGTTAGGTCAACAGCACAAGGTTAATTATTGGAACCTTCCTCTTTTTCCTCTGCGAGAGTAAAATACTAATAGGAAATAAAAGAAGAAAATGAAATATAGTGACTTATTCTAGAAGTGCTGCTTATTTAGAAATTATTTTGTTTTTATTATATTTAAAAATATTTTACACTTACTCATCTTTTTCTTCTAGGAAATAGTGGAACAAGATTTTGAAAAACTGAGTGACATGAACTTAATCAGATTCAGCAAGGATTTTATAATATGTTAACATATTTAGAAACAGATCACTTTTATTTTATAACGTGAACATGTTTTAAAAGCTAGAACAATTGGATAACCTATGAGATAACTTTGAAATTATGTTTTCCTGCTCTCTGTTGTATCTCAATTTGGCTTGAATTATTTTATACCTTTCTTAAAGGTATGTTATGATGTTACACTCTCTTTTTAACCTTGGATTTAATTAATGCAACAAAGGGCACATGGACTGATCTCCTTCAATATACTATAGTATATTTGTATCCAGGTGCATGTTATTATATAATTTTAGAATAAAGCAACAACATCACTGTTGATATATTTCACTTCTGTCCTTTGGATTTGGTCCGCATTACATATGGAAGGAGAAACCCACCCTGCATTGTTATAAGGATGGTTTTTCATTCATATCCTTGTTGCTCTTAATAAATGTCTCAAAGAAAAATATTCTGCAGCAGCCACTCATAAAGAAGCAGAAAATGGCAAAACCACAGCATAGAAGGAAACCTATGTGAAAACAGTGGTTGTGTCTTCCTGGATACAGAAAACAAATAGAGCTTTTGAAAGAGCTTGCCAATAGATGCCTGCCAAATAAAATATTGTTTTATGAAGTCAGGAAAAAACTAATTTTAAAGGTTATTGTAGGTTATTTGTGGTCACTTCTGGTGAGCATACAGCATGATGTCATCCTGAACTCTTCTCTATTTATACTTCAGTCTTAGAGGTCTTTTGTCTAAGGCTCCATCTCAGCTACCAGAGACATCTTAAATACTCTTATTATTCAATACACATAAGAATCTAGACTGAAAAAAATTAGAGTAGATGGAAAAAAATCCCAGCCAAGTCCAGACAAGAAATCATTCAGGCAGATCCATCTTCTGAAATCATACCTACGCTGTAGACATCTTCTCGGGACACATTTGCTGGAGAACTTCTCTAATGACTGGAAAGTAGCCATGTGTCCAAATGGCTCTACTAGTAAATTATTGCCCTTTGAGTGGGAGTAGATGGGACCTCTGCCAGAGACATCTCTTCTGAGGAAGGGGAGCAAGAAATTCCTTGGGCGGTCCAATTTCTTTCTCCTTCTGAGTGGATGCTGCCCATACCTCCAGGCATCTTTCAATTTGCCTATGTGATCTCTTACAGCAAATTCTCTTCATCCTTGTAGCGGGGCCGATTTTTTTTCTCTGTGAATTTTTTTTTAACTTGGAAAACCCCTCTTTGTTGAGGTAGTTCTCAGTGAACTAGGAAATGTCAAATAAACACTGGTTGAAGACGTACTAGGCCAGTGAGATGTTAGCAATTGGCAAAGGGGGAAGCCGAAGAGTCTCTTGAGGAAAGAAAAAACCCCCAGCGTCTGCATGTTAGAAAGAGCATATAGTTTTCCTGAAATGTAAAATAAATGCATGTTTATAGTGGAAAAGATGGCACATTAAAATTCATATCCAGATATCAAGCCGACATCACTTGAATCATGTTTAAATTCATTCATTCATTAAAAAGATGTGTTTTGAGCATCTTGATGTGCCAGGCATATTGGTGTTAGAGAACAGAAAAAACTAAGTTATAGAATACAGGAGAAGGCATTAAGTGCTATGGAGAAAAATGAAACAGGGAAGAAGGCTATGGAGTGCGGGGATGGTGGAGTTGTAATTTTCAATTAGGCGATCTCGTGACGCTTCACTAAGAAAATGACTTTTAAGCAATGCATAAAGTTGTGGAAGGAGTAAACCATATTGCAACCTTCAGGAGCGCATTGCAGGCAGAGGGAAAGAAAATAAAAGATCCCTGAGCCAAGGAGACACACAGTGGGTGGGAGCATGCAGGCCAGTGTTAGTGGAACATGTATGTGTGGACACATGAGCATCAAATGTACACGTGTGCAGGCACGTCTCTGCCCTCCACACATGGAGGTGTTTCAAAATGCCTGAGAGATTTAGAGCAAATGCTTTTTCAATAACATAACTTTGTCATTGGACACGAAGGGGTGCTGTCCACAATTCAGATTTAGGTAAACTTTTGAAAATCTGCTCTTTTCATGAGAATGGAAAGTTTCAGCAAACCCAGTGAGTTGAAAAATGATTCTGAAGTCATCGCCCTAAGTCAGCAACTGTCAAGTTACAGCACATACTGATGTGTTTGTGGTTATTTGATCATTATAGTGATTATATTGTGCTAATGTTTTACAGTATATTAAGCACTGCAAAACCAGAAACAGATTTTATCATGAGATTGGCAGTGATTCCTTACTTGATCCTTTCTTTTTGGGAAGACTAGCCTGTGAAATTATTTCCCCATTTCTCTTTGCATAGCTTTGAAAGTGATATGAAACACAAGATTCATTCAATTTTGGTGACGTAAAGCCATGGAGAATACATAGGATAGGACATAGGGACATGTGGTGAGTCAGCAAACAAGATGCAGGAAAATCAAAACTGGGATCCCTTTAGTATAATTCTCTTCTACGCTGAATGCTTGTCCTCCAACATGGGATAATTTTAGGAAGGTGCGATTTTGGGTTTCTATGTTCCTGAGTTACAATGTGTTGGGAGTAATCTCTTGAAAAGAAAAAGAAAAGACTGAATTAAAAGTAGCAATAGGAAGACAAGATTGGAACTCTCCTTTTCTCCTCTTTTAATGACAGGAGGAAGAGAATACATTTTGGCCCCTTGATGAGATTATACATTCTCTTCGACAACATCTGTAGCAAACTACCCAACTGAACTCAGCATGTACCAGTCTCCTCACTAGGGGACAGGTTTGCAACTTGTCATTCCTGCTTCTATGTGAAGAGAGAAAAAAGAAAGAGTTTTGTCCTCCAAGATTTTCATCAGTTTTAAAGCCTGAAAGAAAAGACAAACCGAATACACTTTGTGCGAGGTTAACCATGGACAGAATGGGGCTGACTTACCAGGCGAGTCAGCTCCCTGCTGGCTTGCCCTATGTCACTGAGTTGATATTGGTTCTTTGCGTTGAGCCTCGGACCTAGAGCATTGCTGCGTTTCTTTAGATGTGTTCACATTAAGGGGCAGTGCTGTTCAGAGGGCTGGGAAACCATCTGTGGAACCCTGTGGAATCTCTGAATTCCAGTTGTGCTTCGGTTGTAGGTTAGCTTGAATGATTCCAGGGACTTTCCTCCCTGACTGACACTGACAGCTCAGCTCACTTATCGTGATGATTATAAAATATTTTACAATTCATCTCTTGGATTTATTTAGGTTTTCTTCGTGCAAAAGAAGACAGGTATCATTATCTGCCATGATATGGGATAGCATATCTTGACACAGGAATAAAAACAGTATTGAGTGGAGGATGTAAGATGAGGCTGTGGTATCCACTGGTTACAGTACTTCAATGATACAAGTTCTGTACAAGTCATTTTATTTTGATGTTGTGTTATTTATCATTCATTTATTATTTCTCCATTTATTTAGATGAAAGTGGTTCATTCAAATAGGAAAAAGACCACCCAGTAATGTAGGAATTAGACTGAAACACAACAGTTCTCTGGCCCACTTGTCTTTCTACGCACAGTCCTATTCCAAAGAGGCAGCCACTCGCAATTTTAAAGTTTTTGTTCTACTACTTGTTTCTTCACAACTCCAAATAATATCAGCATAGCAATGTTTTTGTTTTATGAAATATTAACCATGGAGTTTCCAATCTGATAGATGGTGCTATAACTTATTCACACTACCATGGATATGTTGTGCCAACTACTGTTCTCAAATTTGGACAATTACGGTATTATTTTTCTTCCTTTTATTAGTTATATTAATAGTTAAAACTAGTACACAATTCTTTCTAATTTCATCAAATACAGTGTCTTGTAATTCCCAATGATAAAAATGAGACTGTCCATGCTACTTGCTTTCTCTTCTCCCTCTTTTCTCTCCTTCCATCTCCTAACTTTGCTTATTATTAATAGTACCTTCACTTTCACATTTTCAAAATTGATAAGATTTACATTCTGTGCTAGAGTCTTAAGCACAGAATGATCAAAATTTTATTTACTGGCTTACTCAGTATAATCTTAAAAGTTTAAAATGTTTAAATAATTATATGTTATGATTATTATAAATAATAATTATGCAAGCCAAAAATCATGCTGGGGATATCTTCTTTCATTTAATTCTGAAAGGGTCAAATGTCACACTGTGGTACTTGTAAGAAAAAAAGTTCTGGAACAATCTTGATGAGATTGGTTTTTTTTCTCTGTTCAGCAATAGCTCAATGCTGTACTTTTTTTTTTTTTTTTAGTTTATTACTTTTCTGTACTTTTTTCATTTTCCCTGAAGATTATACTAACATTTCATTTTCCTATTGAGAGACTAAAGTTATATCTATGTCATATTATTAATCTTTCATCTGCTTATTCATTTTTCTTTCTAGTTTCATATTTACATGTTTATTTTAAAAGGACTTCAAGGAACACAGAAATTAATTACAATTCTTGGTTTATGACACTGTGTCATTATTGATCCATATTTATATTATAAGAAACCCTCACAACTATAACCAAGGATTAGGAGACTAACAAAAGTTACATTTGTTTTCAAATTTTATAAACAGGGTATTATGCAGTATGTAATCTTTTGAGACTAGCTATTTTCCTTAACATTACGTTTCTAACATTCATGCTATGTTGGCACATGAGGCTTAGGTTAACTTATTTTTACTACAGTATAATTCTCCCTTAAATGAATATACTATAATTTGTCATCCTGGTGATATACATTTAATAGTTTCATTATTTTATACTACAAAGAGTGCTAAAATGAATATTGTTATATATGGTTCGTGGTTCATACATACAATAGTTAACTTGAATATGCTCGTATGGTGAAATTGTTAGGCTACAGGGTATATACTTATTTGATTTCAAAAAATAATGCCAAAATGTTTTATACTGTAGTGCCACCAAAATATACTTCCACCAGTAATGCACAAAATATTGTTTTTATGCACATATTTCCCAATGCTTAGTATTCAAAGATTTCTTCATTTTTGTCCTTTGAGTAGATTCCAAATGGAATCACATTAACAGTTTGAGTTGATTTTGTCTAATTATATATATATTTTTTTGCCAGTGGTTTAAAAAATATTGGTTTTGTTGAAATATAGTTGCATAGAGTATAGTCATAAATGTTAAAAGCACAAATTGATGATTTGGAAACGTGTATAGTAATATAATCACTACCACATCAAGATACGGATAATTCCCATCTCTCTGACAATTCCATTCTCTCATGCTGCTTTGTCACCAACCCTTTTCCCAATCCAGCCAAAGGGAAAACACTCATCTTCTTTCTGTCACTACAGCTTTATCTGTTCTAAAATTTCATGTACATGGCATCATGAAGTGCGTAGTCTTCTATGCCTGCTACTTTCACTTATCATAATGCTTTTGAATTTCAACCATATTGTTGCTCATATTAGTAGCTCATTCTGTCTTATTGCTGAGTAGCCTTCCATCACATAGTTAAAACACAATTTTTTATGCATTTGATGATTAGTGAACATTTGGGTTGCTTCAGATTCTTGGCTACTATACGTAAAGCTGCTATAAACATTTGTTTACAAATCTTTTTGGAGATCTATGGGTTAATTTTTCTTGGGTAAATACCAAAGAGTGAGATAGCTGGATGCTTTGTCTATGTTTAACTTTATCAGATAGTACCAAACTGTTTTCCAAAGTGGTTGCACCATTTCATATTCCCATCAGCAATTCATGAGAGTCCCAGCTGCTTCACATCCTCACTGAGGATGTTAATATATGTGCTATGATCAGTCTTGATAATTTTAGCCATTCTGGAGAGTGTATAGTGGTATCTCATTGTGTGTATGTGTATGTGACACATCTGTTCAAATATTTTTCTTATTTTTTATCATGTTGCTTGTTTTCTTTATGTATTCTGCATAAAAGTATTTTGCTAAATACATGTTCTTCAAATATTTTCTCCAAGTCTATGGCTTGCCTTTTAATTTTTTTGCCAATGTCTACTAATGAACAAATATTTTAAAGTCCAATTTGTCAATTTTTCTTTAATTGTTTCTGCTTTTTCTGTTCTGAGAAATCTTTGCCTGCCCTCAGCTTGTGAACATCTTTTCCTATGTTTTCTTTAGAAGTTTCATATTTAACTTTTATTTCTAAAATATTTTTGAAAATTAAATTTTGTGTATGGTGTGAAGTAAGAGTTAAGGTTAATTTTTCCTATGTATACACGAGGTCTGTCTGGAAAATATCCAGCCATGTACTATGAAAAATATATTAACAATGGCTGCATACTTTCTGGACAGGCCTTCATATTATATATCCAATTGTTTCAGCACACTTTGTTGGAAAGACTACTGTTAAACTAAATTTGGCCTCAGAAAGCCTCCTTACTTGCATCCTCGTAAATCGCAACCTAACTTAGCATGTAAATATACTGAAAACCTAATTTAGGATTATGCTTGCATAATAATAGCTGAATCTGAGCTAACTGCAGCAGCTGTGCTTGAGCCAATCACAGGTGGCCAACTGTTCAAACTGTGTTTAAATAAGGTAAACAGTAAACTGTGACCAATTCAGCTGTTTCAGTACCTCGCTTACATTTTCTGCTCATAAATGTTATCCAACCATGTGGCAGTCCCAGAATTTCTCCAAATATGTTCTGGTTCTGCAAGTTGCCCAATTTGCAAATATTTTTTTTCCCTCACTTAAACTCTGCTAAATTTAATTTGTCAAAAGTTTTTCTTTTAACATTGTCCTTTTCCTATTCAATTATCTTGGCATATTTGTTAAAAATTAACCACATATGCATGAGTCCATTTCCAGACTCTTCTCTTCCATTGATCTTATACCAACACTGCATTGTCTTGATTATTGTAGCACTGTAATAAATATCAAAATCATGTAGCATAAGTCCTCCAACTTCGGTCTCGATTTTCAAAATAGACTATTTATAGCCCTTTACATCTGCATATAAATTTAAAAATCAGCTTATTAATTGTTATTTTAAAAAGCCCACTAGAATTTAATTGAGTAGAATTGAATTTAAAGATCAAACTAGGGAGACCCGATGTCCTGACAATATTCAGTGACCCATGAACATAGTATATCTTTTTACGTATTTAGGTCTTTATTTTTTCATGCAATCTTTGTAGTTTTCAATGTAGAGTTTTAACATATTTTGTCAAATTTATCCCTAAGTATTCTAATTTATTTGGTCATGTTGTAAACGGTATTGTTTATAAATTTAATTGTCTAATTATTTGTCATTTGTAGAAATACAATAGATTTTTTGTATATTGACCTTGTATCCTGTGGTCTTCCTATTTTACTTATTAGATCTCATAGATTTTTTGGGTGGAGTAGACTCCATAGGATTTTCTACATAGATGACCAGATGATTTGTAAATGAAGACCACTTTACTTCTTCCTTTTCAATGTGTAAGTCTTTTTCTATGTATACATGTTTGTATGCATTTATGGTTTATTGCATTGGCTGTAGCTTCCCATACAATGTTAAATAAAATTTGTTTGAGGGAATATTCTTGTCTTTTTTCTCAATCATAGTGAGTAAGCATTAGTTTTTCATTATTTAGAATAATTTTACTTGTAGGTTTGCCATACGTGCTTTTTATCAGGACAATGAAGTTCCCCTCTAAGTTGGCTGACAGTTTTTTGCCATGAATTGGCATTATATTTGTCAAGAATTTTACATCATCAACTGGCGATGAGTCACCAATTGAGATTAAAAAAAACAAACAGCTTGTGGATTTCTTTACTTTGATATAACGTAAACTTTTATAAATAGAATTTTTGTATATAAACTTTTGGATGTTCTTCCCTATGCCCCATGTATTATGAGGTCATTTTTCTCTAGCTGTGTGGCACACTATTCCCAGGTTTGTGTAAACTCCAGGAATTACTTGGCCTAATGATTTCCTAGTTGTTATTTCTGCTGTCTCAGGTAGTTTTAACTCATGTTATGTGCAGATCAATATTCCAACAAATACTTGCTCTCTGGAGCTTTCTCTCTATGAAGCACTGTCCTCTTGCGTACGCCATCCCACAAATGCTAGCTAGCTGTTTTGGCCTCCCCAAATTCCAGTTTCTCTCTCTTCAATTCAGTGACACCACTGGGCTCTGCATGGATTTCCCTCTCCTTGTGTTGACAGTCATGCCTCTCCTCATCAGTGCTCCTTTTCTTTAGGATAAAAAGTCTGTACTGCCTAGTGTATAATGTCTGAAAACTATAATTTAATATATTTTGGCAATTTTATATTTCTTTAAGGTAGGATAATAAAGCTGGTTCCCAATACTCTAATATGGCCAGAAGCAAAAGTCATCTGCTGTGTTATTTTCTTTTAATTACTAAAGAAGTGAAATTTTATTATTTTTCAATCCGATTTTTTTTTAGTCTTTTGCTCTTTACTCCTATAATAAGTTCTTTCTTTGAATTTTTGTTAGAAAAATATGTTAATTTTTAATGACTTAGTGACACACTGAAGGCCTGATTCTACTGTGTTGATTCTGCTGGTTCTAGATTTCCTACATATTTTGTAATTTTGCTTATAAATTCATATTTTTTTAGAAGCTTGTCTGGTGTTTCCTTAAGGTCTTGGTTTAAATTTTTATATATTTTTTTTAATTTTTGAGATAGAGTCTCTTTCTCTTGCCTGGGGCGAGTGCCGTGGCGTCAGCCTAGCTCACAGCAACCTCAAACTCCTGGGCTCAAGCAATCCTACTGTCTCAGCCTCCTGAGCAGCTGGGACTACAGGCATGTGCCACCATGCCTGGCTAATTTTTTTCTATATATATTTTTAGCTGTCCAATTAATTTCTTTGTATTTTTGGTAGAGACGGGGTCTCGCTGTTGCTCAGGCTGGTCTCGAACTCCTGAGCTCAGAAGGATCCACCCGCCTTGGCCTCCCAGAGTGCTAGGATTACAGGCATGAGCCACCACACCCGGCCTAGGTCTTGGTTTAATATTGGTGTCCCTCAAAAAGAATATCAAGTTGTTTCTGTCAGTGTCTACAATTGTGACTAATACAGGATCACTTCAAAATAAATTTGTGGCTTAAACATTTTCAAACATTCCAGGGAGTATAGCATTAGTTAGCAAAACTCAAGGAGAACCTATTTGTATTTACAGATTCTTAGAAGAGTTAATTTTTTCCTCCACCAATGCTAAGTTTCAAGATAAGCAATTTTTTTCTTTTTATCACTAGCAGCAGAGATACGGGC
>RJWJ010040490.1:0-13951 GCA_004363605.1 Indri indri
GTTTCTAACTCTATAAGAAGTTAGTTTTGATTCTTATCATTATTTCCTTGCATATAATGTGTCTTTTCCCCTCTCTTAGTGCTTTAGAATTTTTCTCTTTGTCTTTTAATTTTAGCAACTTGGCTATAATGAGCCTAGGCATGCTTATTTTTTTTCTTTATTTTTCTTGGAGTTCATTGAGCTTCTTGGTTTTACAGGTTGATATCTTTCATTACTCTTGGAAAATCTTTACCATTAACTCTTTCAATATTTCTTCTGATCTATTCTCTCTCTCTCTCTCATTTCCTCCTGTTAATACAGTTAGGACACATATGTTAAAATGTTTGGTGTTGCCTCACAGATATTGGATATTCCGCCTCATTATTTTTTACTCTTTTCTCTTTCTGTTTTGAGTTATGTTACTTCTATTCATTAGTCTTTGAGTTCACCGATCTTTCTTCTGCTCTGCCTTCTTTGCTACTAAGTCCATTAAATAATTCATTATTTCTGATACATTTTTATGTCTAGCATTTCTCTTCTCTTATTTGTTTCTATCTGTCTGCTGAAAAGGTTCACTTGTTGATTTATGTTGCCTATGTTTTTTCACTCGATCCTCTAGCATATTTAATCATAATTACTTTAAAATCCCTATCTGATAATTGCAACTTTGGGGCTATTTCTAGGTCTACTTTAATTGTGTTTTTCCTCTACTTACCATGAGTTACATTTTCTTGCTTTTTTATATAACCTGTAATTTTTTATTGTATCTTGGATGTTATATACAAAAGTAAAAATTGGAGTAAAATTTTATTTACCATGAGAAAAGGGTATGCTCTTATTTTTTTAAGCTTCTCATGGTGTGTGGGGTGAGGCAGAGTCAACCTAATTGCAGCTGAATTGGAGATTCACCAGTTTACCACTGGCTTCAAAAGTTTTAAAGAAGAAATTAGGACTTTTCCTTCAGCAGGGCTTGAGACCAGGGCTCCAATGATGCTCTAGAGAACTCTTTACACTTTACAGTTCAACAGCCAACTTTTCTAGCCACAGGAGATGTCTCTCTGTTTTACAGCTGAGCTACTGCTTTTGAGTCACTGGGAAATTATTTTTGCTGTATAGTTCCACTCCTGGATTTCTGTGCCTTGGAAGATCTCCCTCTGCCCTGCTGCTGTGCCCCCAGCCTTTGGAGGACCTCTACAGTGCACTTGCTAAAAATCTGGAGTGCCTCGGAGAGATCATTCACAGTGCCTCTGTCTCTCTTCTAGCCATTAGTAGGCTTCTGGCTGGACTAAGTACAGGCAGGCCCAGGGTGCTACAGAGGGATTTCTTCCAACTCTCTTATCCCACCCCCAGCCTTTGATATGCCATGTCGTGCATTCAGTGAAAGTTCCTGGGAAACTGTTAGGAAGTGGGTGCAGACTTGCTCTGTGCCTAGAGTGCCTCAGAATTTTAATCCATCATGTTAGCCCACATGTGGCTGTTAATAGTTTGTCAGAACTTGTCAGGTTTTTCTCTACCCCATCTTTTGTGGATTCCTCCTCTCACTGTTCTGCCAGAATTAAAAGCAACCATTGGTCTCTTCTCTCCTGGAAAAGGCTTGTCACTTTTTGGAATTTAATTCGCTTAGGTTCTTCACATCTTCAGCTCTTGGGTGATATTAAAGAAGACGGTTATAATGTAGCTGTTCTGGCTTGTTCTCATTTTAAGGATGGGAGGGAAACATGGTCACCTGCTAAATGCTAAATGCTCTGAATTGCCCCTGTATACATATCCTAGTATGCTACCTATATTGCAGATGCTAGAAAATTAAAAACTACATTCAGGGCTTCTTTGTAACCAAGATTCTAGGTATAATTAGGTTTTGCAAGTTAAATGAACTCTTGTGAAATATAAAGACAGAAAATGAGTTTGAGGTTGTCTCTGTTGTTTCTCCTGTTCCTTGTTCTTAAGCATGATCACAGAGGCAGTGGATGTTTCTGTGACTGTGTTAGCACAGGTCCCTGTGACCCACGATTACTTTTGTGGTTGTGGAGAAGCAGGTCGCAGTATAGGAAGCATCTGTTTATCTGCTATTTGGCTGGCTCTAGAATGAACAATTATGCTGGTAGTTTTCTGATCCCTGGATTGTAGGTGACCGCATATTTTTTGGAGTTAGCAGTTGTGGAGATGACTTTCTGATTTCCAGCTTTCTGACTTTGTAGAGGTAGCAAATATCTGATAGCACAGTGCTGCCATGGGGCTCTGAGAATCACTCTGGAAGGCACTGCCTGCTCCTCCAGACCTCCCAATGATTTTGTTAAGAATCTTGTTAAATGCCTTTGTGCTTAAAATACCTAGAGTGGTTTTCCTTATTTTCAGCTGGTTCCTGGTGAGTAGTATTATCATCTTTTTCATTTGTATCGACTTTTGTCATTTACAAAGCACTTTTACCTACACAATCTAATCTGACTCTGCTGTTGATACTATGTTTCATGAATCTAACTTGCTCTGGATTATAAATGTATTTTTAAGTATGGACCACTATGAAAGCAAAAAAAAAAAAAAAAAAGATTCTACTTAACCATGACCAAATACTTTTAATCACATTTAAATTTCATTTTAGGCTTATTGTAAATGTGCTTTGACTCTTGCCCTCAGCCCCAGATGAGTTTCCTAATTATTCCCTCTGTGACTTATGACTTGAAGTGCCTATAATAAGTGTGTTATTATAGCAGACAGGTAATAATACTAGGCAATAGATTAAGGAAATCTGCCTGTCCCTGTATCCTACATTAAATTCCTGAGTTCTCAGTCTGGAGGCTTTCAGACCTGGGTTCAGCAGAAAGAGGGCTTGGAACAAAGAGACTGTGTGCATACAGCTGGGGAGAAGGACTGGGAAGGCGGTGACAGGGATATTACCAGGTACTCACTTGAGCAATTCCTTAGCCCTATACTTCTGAAGTACCAGGGTATTCCTAAGCAGTAGCTTAGTTCCAAACAGTGATCGGGGTTATTGAAAGCAACCACACGTTGTAAGATGCACCTTAATTACAGTAGTTAATATGGAAGAAAATGTGCATCTAATAAACAATAAGGGTATTTTTTGTTACTATTATATAAATGAAGAAGTCTAGGCTCAGAGGTTTTAATGACCTGTCATAGCTAGGAAGGAGAACAGCCAGGAATTAGACTTGGTCTTTCAAAATTGAATTCTTTGCTCTTTGGACCCTGCCGTCACTGCCTCATATACGTATGTTATAGATCTGAAATCGTAAACTAAACTTTCAAAGAGAATACTAATATAATTTGCCTGGATCTTGTGGCAATTTCTTGTTATTTTTTTCATAAATCACTTAGATAAGAAGTTCTCAACCTGTGTGGCTCAGCTGAAAACACTCCAATGGATGAGGATCTGGAGTCATTTTCCTTGAGCCTTTTCACATCTTTCAAAGCGTACTCCATCCAATGCTTGTGCATGCGATGATATCATCCCACAGCTAAAAACAGAGTCTATTTCAGTGATGCCTTGAATCCACAGAAAATGAAACAAAATCCCAGATAATGACAACCATTTTAAAGTCTGTGTCCTCCAGGAATCAAATAAAAGGACTCAACAGCATGTCACGGAGAAGGATTGAATCAAGAATGAAACAGATTTAGTGAAACCTCCTAAAATAATGACGAAGCACTGATTTGTCTAACATGTCCCTCAGCACCGGCAATAGTAGGTCACTTCTAATTACCTTTCCTTTTCTGGGCTATATATAGATAAATGCTTGGAATATTAAGATGCCTTGTGGGCTGGTTATTTAATTGCTACAGAATTGATTTCATGAAAAACAGAAAAACAGATTAGATTCTGAGATGTAAATGTGAAACTTGACAGACTGCAGCATGTTGCTCAGGTCTATCAATAGAATTGCCAGCCCCAGTCTCTAGCTGGCTATTACGGATCCACGCAATACAAGAACACGTTTGACAACTGTAAGAGCAAATGTAAATGCCCTTCCCTCCAAAACAACAAGAAAAGGTGCATTTTTGTGTTCTCATTTCCCATGCCATCTAGCATATTATACATTATCCAAATACTTTTAGGTTGGACTGGCTTCCCTGTTTGGTCATGACGGTCATGAAATCTTTACGCTTTCCTTTTGCTCTTTTCTCTTTTCTTTGTTTATTCCACACTTCAGTATCACAGGTGGTGATGGTATGCTCTATTTTGGACACTAGAAAAGTGGGTTTCATATTCTTTCTGTGTCTCATGATTGCGAACTTGGAAACACATAAAATACATTTTCTCTTATTCTTGCTTCAGAAAAGTCTTGCCATTTCAGACTAACTATGGGAAGGGATAACCAAATAAGAGAAAATATCAGGCTTAATATTCCTTTAAAATTCAATTATTTAACATTCATTTGTCTAGCAAATGTCACTTGATTATCTATAGCATGTCAGGCACTATTCCAAGTGCTGCAGAGTCAGCGATATACTTGCTGTCTTTTTCCTCCTTCCTAGATGGGAGACACACCAAAAGCAGAAACGTAATACAGATGCTCCTCGACTTACAATGGGGCTACATCCTAATAAATCCATAGTAAGTTGAAAATATTGTAAGTCAAAAATGCATTTAACACTTACATTAGCCTTCAGTTGGGCAAAATCATCTAACACAAACCATATTTTATAAGAAAGTGTTGAATGTCTCATGTAATTTTTTGAATATTGTACTGCAAAAACAGAACGATTGTATGGGTACTTGAAGTACAGTTTCTATTGGATGAACATTGCTTTCACGCCATCATAACATTGGCAAATTTTAAGTTGAACGACAGTAAGTCGGGGAATGTCTATATTAGATCATGGTAAGTACAATGGAGGAATATTTTATTAATATATGTTAAGGTATATTTTTCTTTATCGCAGTTATGAAATAACTGGGTAGTATATTAGTGTACTTGGGCTACCATAACAAAATACCACAGAGCAAGTGGCTTAGACAACAGAAATTTATTTCTTCTATTTCTAGAGGATGATAATTCCAAGATTAAGGTGCTAGCAAGGTAGGTTTCATTCTGAGACCTCTTCTTTTGACTTGTAGGTGGCCACCTTCTCACTGTGTCCCCATGTGACCCCTTCTTTGTGTGCTCCGGTGAGAGAAAGGGCATGAGGGGACATGGCTGAGCACTCTGGTGTCTCTGTTTAGAAGGACACTAATCCTATCATCTCAGAGCCCACCCTACGACCTCACTTAACCTTAGTTACTTGCCTGTAGGCCTCATCTCCAAATACAGCCACACTGGGGGTTAGAGCATCAGCAAATGAATTTTGGGGGAACACGTATATTCTTTTTATTAATTTCATAATATTAAAGGGGTATAAATATTTTTGGTTACATGAATTACTTTTGTAATACATGAGTCATGACTATAAGTGTGTACGTCACCCAAATAGTGTTCATTGTACCCTTTAGGTAGGTTTTTGCCCCTCCCTTTCTTTGCCCTGCCCCCCACTTGATTTCCACCGAGTTTTACTTTCCTTTGTGCACATGTGTGTTCATCAGTTAGCTCCAATTTATCAGAGAGTACATGTGGTGTTTCTTTTTCCATTCTTTAGATGCTTCACTTAGGAGAATGGTCTCCAGTTCCATCTAAATTGTTGCAAAAGGCATTAATTCATCCTTTTTAATGGCTGAGTAGTACTCCATGGTATACATATACCACATTTCATTAATCCATTCATGAATTGATGGGCACTTGGGTTGGTTCCACATCTTTGAAATTGTGAATTGTGCTGCAATAAACATTCAAGTGCAGGTGTCTTTTTGATACTTCTTTTCCTTTGGGTAGACAGTATATAAGCATTCCTTTCTCTCAGCATCAACACCAGCATCTATTGTTTTTAGACTTTTTAAGGAAAGCCATTCTAACTGGGGTAAGGTGATAGCTCATTGTGGTTCTAATTTGCATTTCCCTGATGATTAGTGACATTGAGCATTTTTTTCATATGATTATTGGCCACTTGTCTATCTTCTTTTGAAAAGCTTCTTTTCATGTCTTTTGCCCACTTTTTAATGGGGTTGGGTGTTTTTTTCTTGCTGATTTGTTTGAGTGCTTTCCAGATTCTGGATATTAGCTCTTTGTCAGATGTATAGTTTGTGAATATTTTCTCCCATTCTGTAGGTTGTCTGTTTGCTCTGTTGATTATTTCCTTAGCTATGCAGAAGGCTTTTTAGTTTAATCAAGTCCCATTTATTTATTTTTGTTATTTCTATAATTGCCATTGGTTTCTTAGTCATAAATTCTTTGCCTAGGTTGTTATCTAGAAGAGCTTTCCCTACATTTTCTTCTAGAGTTCTTACTTTTTCATGCTTTACCTTTAAGCCTTTTATCTATCTTGAATTAATTTTTGTGAGTGGTGAGAGATAGGGGTACTGTTTCATTCTTCTGCATGCGGCTATCCAATTTTCCCAGCACCATTTATTGAATAGTGCTTCTTTACCACAGTGTATACTGCTCTCTACTTTGTCAAAGATCAGATGGTTTTTTATCTGGGTTCTTGATTCTGTTCCATTGGTTTAGGTCTCTATTTTTGTACCAATACCACACTGTTTTGGTTACTATAGCCTTGTAGTATAGTTTGAAGTCTAGTAATGTGATGCCTCCAGATTTGTTCTTTTTGCTTAAGATTGCTTTGGGTATTTGGGCTCTTTTCTGGTTCCAAATGAAGCATAGAATTATTTTTTCTAGATCTCTGAAGAATGACATTGGTATTTTGATGGGGATTGCATTGAATTTGTAAATAACTTTGGGTAATGAGGACATTATAACAATGTTGATTCCACCAATCTACAAGCATGCTATGTTTTCCCATTTGTTTGTGTTATCTGTGATTTTTTTTCCTCAATGTTTGGTAGATCTCCTTCTAGAGATATTTCACCTCCTTGGTTAAATATATTTCTAGGTATTTTATTTTCTTTGTAGCTATTGTAAATGGCATTGAGACTTTGATTAAACTCTCAGCTTGACTATTATTGGTATATAGAAATGCTACCTATTTGTGTACATTGATTTTTTAACCTGAGACTTTGCTGAATTTATCAATTTCAGGAGTCTCTTGGTGGAGTCTTTGCGGTTTTCTAGATACAAGATCATACCATCAGCAAAGAGCAATAGTGTGACCTCCTATTTCCCAGTTTGGATACCCTGTATTTCTTTCTATTGCCTGTTTGCTCTGGCTAGGACTTCCCATGCTATGTTGAATAGAAGTGGTGATAGTGGGAACTCTTGTCTTGTTCCAGTTGTTAAGAAGAATGTTTTCAACTTTTCCCCATTTAGCATGGTGTTGGCTATGAATTTGTCATATATGTCTTTATAATTTTTAGATATATTCCCTCTATGCCTAGTAACAAATTAGGGTTTTGATCATAAAAGGCTGCCAGATTTTGTCGAGTGTTTTTTCTGCATCTATTGAGATATCATATGGTCTTTGTTTTTGCCTATGTTTATGTGGTAAATCACATTGATTGATTGATGTATGTTGAACCAACCTTACATCACTGGGATGAAGCTCACTTGGTTGGTGGATTATTTTTTGATGTACTGTTGAATTTAGTTTGCTAGTATTCTATTCAGGATTTTATTCAGGATTTTTGGATCTATATTCATAAGGGATATTGATTGGGCTGTAGTTTCCTCTTTTTGTTGTGTCCTTTCCTGGCTTTGGTATCAAGGTGATACTGACTTCATAGAATGAGTTGGGAGAATTCCCTTCTTCTCAATATTATGGAATAATTTCTGTAGTTGGGTACCAGCTCTTCTTTGTAGGTCTGGTAGAATTTGGCTATGAATCCATCTTGTCCAGAGCTTTTTTTGTTGTTGTTGGAAGGGTTTTTATTACTGCTTTGATCTCTGCTCATTTTTGGTCTGTTCAGGAGTTTTATTTCTTCCCGATTGAGTCTTAGGAGATTGTGTGTTTCCAGGAATTTGTCCATTCCCTCTACATTTTTTACTTTATATACATAGAGATTTTCATAATATTCATGGATGATGTTTTGTGGTATAAATTGTAATGTCTCCTTTTTTAGTTTCTGATTGAGCTTATTTGGGTCCTTGCTGTTCTATTCCTGGTTAATCTAACAAGAGGTCTGCCAATTTTGTTTATCTTTTCAAAAAACCAACTTTTTATTTGGTTGATTCTTTGTATTTTGTTTGTTTGTTTGTTTTCCATTTCATTTAGTTCTTCCCTGACCTTCATTATTTCTTTTCTTCTGCTGGCTTTGGATTTGGTTTACTTTTCCTTTTTTAGTTCTTTGAGTTGTGACATTAGTTTGTTAATTTGTGATCTTTCTGTCTTTTTGATATGGGCATTTAAGGCTATGAATTTTCCCCAGAAGAATGCTTTTTCTGGGTCCCATAGATTTTGTTAGCTTGTATCCCCTTTGTTCAGTTTGAAAAGTCTTTTGATTTCCATCTTTATTTTATTCTTGACCCAATAATCATTCAGCAGCATATTATTTAATTTTCATGACTTCATATAGGTTTGAGTGTTTCTCTTGTGATTGATTTCTTGTTTTATTCCACTGTGGCCTGAGAAGATACATGGTATGATTTTGATTTTTCTGAATTTGTTGAGACCTGTATTGTGGCCTAAGATATGATCAGTCTTACAGAATGTCCTATGTGCTGCCAAGAAGAATATATATTCAGTAGTTCTGGAGTAGAATGTTCTGTAAAGGTCTCAGGTCCATTTGATTTAGAATCTGGTTTAAGTCCATTGTTTCTTTATTTATTTTCTCCTTTGATGATTTGTTCTGCTCTTATAGTGGAGTGTTAAGGTCCCCAGCAATTATGATGGTGTCATTTATTTCTTTGCTTAGCTCTAGTAAAATTTGCTTTGTGTATCTGGTAGCTCCTGTGTTAGCCCCATAAATATTTAGGATTGTTATGTCTTCTTGTTAAATTGTTCCCTTTACCATTATATAATGACTCTCTTTGTCTTTTTTACCTTTGTTGGCTTAAAGTCAATTTTACCTGATATGGGAATGGCTACACCTGCTCTCTTTTGATGTCCCTTTGCATGAAATATTTTTTATGTCCTTTCATGTTGAGTCTGTGTGCATCCTTATCATGTAGATGTGTTTCCTGGAGACAGCAGATACTTAGGTTGTTTTTTAATCCATTCAGCCAGCCTATGTGTTTTGAAAGGAGCATTCAGACTGTTAATGTTAAGTGATAGAATTGAAATGTGGGATGTTGACCTATTCATTGTGTTGGTAGTACCTTATTGCTTTGTGTTCCCTCTTGTGCTATTGTTTTATAGGAGTTGTGAGTGTCAGGGTTTTTTGGGAGGGGGTGATTTTACACTGGTGGGTATCTGTTGTACTGATTTGTGTATAATGCAATTCTGAGTATTTCCTGCAGAGCAGGTCTGGTCATGGCAAATTCTTTCAGTGTTTGCTTGTCTGGAAATGTCTTAATTTCTCCATCACATATATTCAGTTCCTTACAGGTAGAGTAAGGGTTAGAGCATGAGAAGAGTCAATGTCAAGTGGTTCCATGGGGAGAACTCTGTTATAAAGATGATCAGTTAGACTGGAGCCTTTCTGATAAGGTAACCTTTGAGCAGAGACCCAGAGGAAAGCGGTGGACCAGATGGATAACTGGGGAAGAGTGTTCCAGGCAATGGAACTGAGGCAGAAGCAGGTGTGGTGTGGCTGAGGAGCAGCAAGAGGCCAGGGGGCTGGAGTGAGCCAGACTGGTGAGGGCAGGTGAGGGCAGTGGGGTCGTGGGCCTGGCCTTATAGGGTAGTGTCTCTCAACTTTGTTAATCTCAATGCAAAACTTTCATAATTGCCATTTTTGTTCTGAAATAAAATTCATAGAATATATAACCTATGTATACAGACATATTTAGGAAGACCAGATGGGAGGCATTATAAAGACATGGAATACAATAGCTTAAAACACATACCAAGGAAAAGTAGGCAAAAGTATACAGTCTCCTAATGAAATTTAAAGCACCTGCTTTTCTCGATTGGTTTGAGGTAAACATCCTATTGAACTTATCAATATACTTTAAAGTACATATGTAAATAGATAGCATAAAAGTAAACTTACATTAGGATATAATGGTTTCTAAAGTGACTCACTTCCTTCAACATTTCTGATGAAGGTCTGAATTCATGTCATTTTCCTGAATTAATTTCTTTGCAAAATGATCAGATATAATCTTGTCAACTATTTATTGTTTTCCTTATTCATTTTATAACTGTGCATACTCCAAAAGAATGAGAGAGACATTATTTTTTCTCTTTTTAGCTATAGTAAAGCTGCATATTTTTTTCATAAATAGAGGAAAGGATGTTAAATTAGACAAGACTCTGAAGTGGAATTTCTGATGGGAGACTTGGGGAAGGTAAATAAAGTTTCCTACCATGCCTAAAAGATGATTAAAGGTTGGGGAAAGTGACCTCGTGAGGAAAAGTTAAATGAGCGTAGTGCTGATCTGATCCAGGGGGAGAGAAGTGTGGACAGAGCCTGGTGGCCTCCAAGGTCCTGCAGGCAGCTTGGCAGTGGCCAATTGGATGACCTGGATTTTGGATGATTTTCTAGGACTAAAGAGGGAAGTGTCCACCAGCCACCCATGAAAAATAGCTAGTGCCTAAACACATGAGAACATTTCTGCCCTATTTTTTCATTGCTTAATGTGCTGGGCTTAAAGTATTTCATAATACCCTTGTGCCTGGGATATTTTGGGCATTATTAGGCATGAGGAGGATGAAATGGTTTCTAAAGTGACTCACTTCCTTTGATTAGTAAATATTTCTTATGAAATTTATCCTTATATTCATTCAAAAATTTGTAAGTCATTACCAATGAACCATATTTCTTGTAGTTGATTTTTAAATGCTTTCATTCCATACTTAATTAATATCAGCTGAGCAGTTAGAATTGAAAAAAAATCCCAATTCATAATTTGTTGGAACTCAAATCCAACAGACAAAATTTCCATCTATCTCTATATCTGTATAATGATGAGTGGAATACAAATTTAATTATATTTAATTAATCAACTAGATTGATTAATCAATTAATCAATCTAATTGATCAACTAGATTAGATTGTGAATAAGCTTTAAAAATTAAAAGTGGTTTAATTGGTGGCTTTTTTCCTACCAGGATTTTACATTTTGGAGTTGGAATTGTAGGCTTTATTCAATGAAATAAGTATATAAGAAGATGTATTAAGTACTGAGTACCTTTTTCCTTTCAAAAATTAGATACTGCCTCTGCTGTAGTCTTTGATAAAATGTTGCAATCACTTGGTTAAATGGCAGCTTTCATGCCACTGGATTCTTGGAATGCCAGAGTCCAGGCTACTGAATCAGATAGTCATTTCTGAAAGAGATAATGAGAGCAATGGGGTTGGACTGTTCTTTCAAAATTTCTCCTTCAAAACTAATAGGATTGAGTTATTGCTGCTCCCTTGACAGGAAGGGGTGAAGAGAAGAAAGGCCAAGGGTGTCCCATCAGTGGAGCGCCCTCTATATGGAAAGCAGAGGTGTACCTCACCCCAAGAGGAGATAATCTTTCTGCCTACAGTTTGTGAATGGTGCTTACGCTCTGCTGAAGGGTAATGAAATTATGAGGTCGCCCAGCCTCGGTGGTATTCAAAGAAAGACACAATATAACAAATGGATTCCTATTAGCCGGGACACAGTGACTTCCCCTTGACAGAGAATTACCTATCGAAGGCATCAAATTTTATTTCACAGAGGTTGAATCCTGATGAACCAAGAGGATATTCCAAGTACTGAGGATTTTGCCTTGAGGCCATCATTCCAGCTTGAACAGACTTTGAATGAATCAGCTGTACCAGATGCATTTTTTTTTTTTTGCTTGGTCATTAGATTTTATATTACTGCAGAGACAAATAAAATAAAAGTCATTTCAGAAGAAGCTTATTAGATGTTAGCATTTTTGTTATGAGTAGTCTACGTTTTACTAAATATGAATTTGAACCACTGCAGGACATAAAGAAGAAACATTAACTTCTGGTGATTTATGATGCAGGACTAAAAGGCCGCTACCCCACTTTTTAAAAAAAAAAGGGAAAGTGACCATATTTAGTTTTGGAGATAGAAGTTGTAATACATTAAAGATTGATGTATAATCTTGATTTTTTTCCCCATTAATGATATTGTTGGTCAGGCCAGTTAGCTGAATTTTGGAGCATATTTTTCCCTTATACCAACTATTCTCAGGGCTTTGCTCCATGGCCAAAGGTCCTATTCTCCTAATCTCATATAGCTATTGTAAGTCTGTCTCACTGGTCACCAGAAGGAGAAAAAAAGAGGGAAAAGAAGGTATCATTGTATAATAGAAAAGCATGAGGCTTGGAGTCAGTTGAGAAGGGAAAGAGACATGGACAGGTGCCCCCACATGGTGCCAAGCATCTTCTCATTATTTACCTTATTTGAATGCACATGAGTATTAGAGGTGGGGGTTGCTACTGCTACAGCTTAGAGGTGTTCACTGATTTGCTCTGGGCTACAATACATATCAGGATCCAAATCCAGGTCCATCTGCTTGTAGAGTCAGTGCTTGCTCCACATACCACGATGCTTCTCAGGAGCCGAGTTCTGTTTGATAAGCCTCGTGGCATTTCTCTAAAATAGGAATAACTACCAACATCAGATTACTATTGTTCAAATTAAAATGGCACCATATAGGTGAATGAGCTTTGTAAACTCTAAAATGCCAAACAAGGGAGATTATGCATTGTGGATACATTAGTGAAAATTTAGCATGATTCTTAAACTGGAGAAGATAACATAAAACACCCATGCCCTCGACACGATATATTTCCCTAGAGCCATCTATATAAGAAATATGGAAAATGATAATTAAGATGCAAATTATTTAAAAATTATTGCCAAAAGCAGTATGTACATAGGGAACCAGAGTCAGTAAGAGGAAAACCTCTGTAGCAACTACAATGCTGCTAATTGAGTATTGAAAACTGTTGTGTACATTAAGTACGGTTTTCATAGGTGAGACACATAACTGTAGCATAGAAAAATATTAGTGTGATTGAAGGTTAGCAAGAAGAGAGAAATGTCAGTAGGTGGTGTTAAATATAAGATTTTTTCTTTAGGTACTGTAAGGGAAATTCTTGTTCTTACTACTCTCCTAAAAAGAGAGAGAAGAGTAAGTGGGGGAAGCGCACACATATTTTACCCTTCATTCATACACAGTCTGATTACTATGTGTAATCAGACACCACCAAATGTTTCTGGCTCACAAATTGTTTACAAATTGCCAGGCTACCACTCACCTTGTTTTGTCCTTGCCTACACGTTTGTCAGCCATCAGAACCACCTACAACGGCTTCCACTCAGAATAGCATGGTTACTAACAAATCCCCTCAAAGGGAAAATAAACGTGTGCAGTTGGGTGACACCCTTCCTTTCTCCTTCGTCTTCCCCATGCCTGGAGCCCACTTGGCACCAAGCGTCCTGCCGTCCAGATGGTGCGCTCTTTTCTGCTCCCGCTTTAGCACATTCTCTGCCAAAGCACCAAGTGCCAGTTTTCCGGTGAGAATCTGCTTGCAGAAAGACAGTTGCCTGGGTTATGTCACCTCCCTTGCAGTCAACAACTGGGGTCAGAGTGAGACAGGGTTAAGAACAGAGGAAGGAGGCAGGTAGAGTTGGGGTTTTTATGAAAAATGAAAATTATTGGAGACATGGAATGCACTCACTTACCTCTGTGAACTTTGGTGAGTTATTTAAGCTCTCTGAACTTCAGTTGTCTGAGCTCTCAAATAAAAGAGTTGAATTGGATGACATCTGATGTCTATGGCTCCTTCTCTCTAACATGCTACAATCTTGTCACCATTTAGAGTATATTGCTTCTGGAGGATGCCTGTAAGTGAGATCCATTGTGTTGAAAACATTCTGCATGAAACTGATGACTGTTTTATGGCCATTCAGCAATTTGG
>RJWJ010040491.1:0-13949 GCA_004363605.1 Indri indri
GTAGAGACGGGGTCTCACACTTGCTCAGGCTGGTCTCGAACTCCTGAGCTCAAACAATCCGCCCGCCTCGGCCTCCCAGAGTGCTAGGATTACAGGCGTGAGCCACCGCGCCCGGCCAAGGCCTCAGTTTCTTAACCAGAAAGTGGGGGCCACAGTACATACCCCTTCTCATTGCCCTCCTTTCCAGAGCTAATATGAGGAGCAAACTAAATAGTAGCCCATGTAGTGGACATCTGTTACTCTGTCTGCCCTGCACAATTTCCTTGCTGCTTCTGACAAACTCAATTCTTTAGCCATAGTGATTGGTCCAAGGAGGTGGTCACATGACTCTGTCTGGGCCTATCACAATCCTTCCCTGGGACTTTACAGTCTGGAGCAGGAAGAGCAAATTTCCTTTTCTGTTCTGATCATGGAGCTCTGAGGAAGTGAGTCAGAAGCTTCCAGAAGCCATGTCCTTTGCATCATGGAGAAAGGGGTCTGTAGCAGGAGTGAACACAGCCGGCCCACTGAGAAAGGCAGTGGCCCTAATGGCCAGCATCTCTCCTGCCTGACCCACATGTAAACCACTCAAGGCAGTAAAATCCCCATTTTTACTTAGCTTATTCCAGTTGGGTTTCTGTCACTTTCATCTGAAGAGTTCTTATGGCTGCCCCCTTGGGAAGTCGTACTAGAATGTGAGGGCCATGAGAACAGGGATGTCGCTTTGTCTCTTGCTGTTGTTTCAGTGTCTGTAATGGTGCTGAGCTTAAGGTAGGTGCTCAGTAAATATTTGCTGCATGATTGGTTTCTGCTGTTACTGTGGCACTTGAAATAAAATCCCAGTTCCTGGATGAGGCCACCTTTCTTGTTTCACCTCCCACTTCTATCCCTTCCCTCCTTTCTTCTCTTCTTCTACGGCTGGGCCTGAGCTAGCATTTTAGCCTGCAAAACTTAGGCCAGACCCAGTCCTTGCCTTTGCAGAGCCTGGATTCTGGGTGGGCCAGTAGGGTGACATCCATACGTCTGCCAGAAGTTGGGTTGTAAATGTATCCTTGGGGTGCAGATCCAATATGCTGGGACTCAGGACGTGAACTCAAAGTAAGCTTCTGGATAGATCTCTTCTGCTCTGTGAACTGAGCAGAAATCCCTGCCTGGTGGACTCAGAGGGGCTCCTGGTCAGAAGGGGTGGGGTGGAGCTTGCCAGTTGGGAACACGATTTAGGGGGGCTCCATGAGTGGGAGGTGCACCCTCTTGGAGACCTTGTCTGTCCAGAGGCTCTGACGAGCCCCTCATGACCGGGCACCGAGCCCTGGCTGTGAGGGCCTGCCCCCCTGCAGCTGTCCCAGGTTCTAGGTGTACCAGGAGAGCTCAGAAAGCTCAGGAAGCCAGAGCTACAGAGGAGGAGCAGGTGGCCAGTGCAGTCCCTTCCCGGCCCCTCGGCAGCTCCGTGTGGCTCCAGCTCCAGCTCTGTTTTGGTCATTCCAGCCCTGGCCGCTGCCTTTGATTTATTAGCTGTGGGATTGTCAGAGGGGAAAGAAAGGTTCCCATCATGCCCAGGAGGTTGCAGGAATTCATTTCACACTTGACTATTTTTTCTAACACCTACTAATGTCCTTTGTGTTGGGCCCAAAGTTCCCAGCCTCTTCCTTCTTATAAAATGTTGAGGGACAGGCTGTGGGGAGGGCCTGGAATGCTTCCCGCAGTAGCAGGCCACAGGCCTGCAGGCAGGTGGGTGCAGAGGGGTCTGGAAGACTCCGGGCCTGTGTGGGGATCCGGGGTGGGAAACAGGGTGGGTTGGGGGGTCAGGCGTCAGGTTTCCCTGGGAACAGCCCTGAGCTGGAAGGCAGAGAGCCTGGCTTCCTTCAGCAGTCACTGCCTTCCTCTGAGACTCAGTTCCACCATCTGTAAAATGGGCATGATTAGTCCTCCCCCGGGGGTTGTCATGAGGACAAAACATATGGCAATGTGGGTGTTAATGCCTGGGACAGCGGCGGGCCCCTGGCAAGGGCCGGATGTGAGCGGCCAAATGTGTCTTTGATCCCCCTGTGGAATCTGGAACAGGAGGCCGTTTTCCTGGCCAAGGTTTCTCTGCCCACTTGGCCAGTGTTTCCTTTCCCTGGTGTTTCTGTTGAAATTTTACAGATCACAGGATTTCCACTGCCTGGCCCATCGTTAAGGAGAATGCCGTTTGATCCTTTCCCAATCCTGCCTCTCTTCCTGCTGCCATTTACTCCTCCCCTGTTGTTAGGGGATAGGGGTCCAGGGAACAGGAGGGTTCCCAGAGAGGCACATTGAAAAGACCCCTGCTGGCATCAGACCTGCCAGCTACTTTTGGCTTTGCTCCAGTTTACTCATCAAAAAAAAAAAAAAAGAAAGAAAGAAAGAAAGAAAGAAAGAGAAGAAATGCACAGAACGGGACCTTCCTGACAGAGGTGGGTAAGCGGAGATTGGGGGGAAGGACAATGTCCTGCAGAGGGAACAGCAAGGGGGAATGCTCAGAGGCCCTTCCTGCTTCGCTCTTACTTGTCCTTAGCAACGTCTCCCATGGCCCCCAGCAGCCTGGCCCCACCTCGCAGGGGCCCTAAGGAGGGTCCCAGAGGCTGCCACCCGTGCTCATCACAGGGGAAGCCAACAGAGGGTACACGGATGCCTCAGCCCTTCCTGTGCCTCAATTCAGACAACGTGTCATGTGGAGACTCCCTGAATTCCTGCCCTGTGACCGAGCGACTGTGTTCCTACTCCCCTCCTACCCCGGTGGGGTGACATGAAATTCCTACCGGTGCCTGCCTGGTCCTATATCAAGTAACCCCATGGGGTGAGCATGAGGGCGTGTCCTCCCTCCTCCTGCACCTGCCCCGTGGCGGGGTGGACGGCAGACGTCTTCCCTCACCCGGCCCGTGGTGGTGCGAGTGGTCCTCCCAGGTGCAAGTGGCGAGGGGCTGCGCTGTCTGTAGCCAATTTAATAACAATAATAAAATCACTCACAGCCGCCTGCTCTTTATTATCACCTTGTGCTGGAATTTGGAGTGACGTCAGCAAGAACGCCCCCCTTCTCTTCTTGCAGTGTGTGCCACATGCTGGAGGCTCGTGCACGGCGGGTGTGGATTCTTCAGCGTGTGATCAGTTTCTGATTGATCTGGCCCTGCCCAGGGGACGATGGAAACGGACCTGGAGGGGTTCAAGGGGCACCAAGTGGCCGAAGTGTCAGTCCAGGAGGGACGATGTTTCTCTGCTTACAACCCTCCAAGGGCTCCCCGTTGTGATGTCGAGGTGGCGGGGCAGGGACCAGGCCCTGCACAGCCTTGTGGACAGTGTCAAGGAGTTTGGATTTTATTATAATCACAGTGGGAAGCTCTTGAAGGGTTATAGGCAGAGGAGGGCCGTGATCTGATTTCTGTTTGGGAAAAATGGGGTCGTTCAAGAAGCTGAAAACAGAGATGGGCTCAAGTGAGACTCCAGGACAATGCTCTCTCGTTCTGTCCACAAGGGCTTTTTGAGTGTCGCCTGCATGCCAGGCTCTGTGCCAGCTACAGGGGTGTCATCGTGCAGTGCACGGCCTGGAGGGAGACACAGACGTTAATTCAGTGATCGTAGCAACATCGACTCACTGACCAGAGCCGGCGGGGGAGACACGAGAGAGTCCAGGGCAGTCAGGGCTCAGTGGGGATGACCGTTCCTTGAAGGATGGTCCCAGTAGGCTAACTAACTAATTAGCTGGGTGCCAGGAGAGTAGGGTGAGAAGCCTGTCCAGAGGCCTGGAGGTGAGAGGGGATGGGGGACCCCCAGGAGCTAAAATAAGACCAGTGTGTCTAGAGCGAGGGTCCCGAGGGCCATGAGCTGCTGGAGACCCCGCAAGGAGTCGGGCTTCCAGGGGTCACACCAAGCCATGTCCAGGGTCTCCGTTTTTATCCCTGGAAAGCATGGAAGGGCCTTAAACCAAAGGAAGGGGCCCTGATTGAAGTTGTGTTTTACAACATATTGCAAATGCCAGCAAGAAACCCAAGGCAGAGCCAGCCTGGGCCCGGCCGGGCCTGGCTACCCCTGCACGAGTCACAGAGCAGGCCCGTGGGGACTCAAGACTCCCAGGCTCCGAGTGCCAGAACCGAGACAGCTGTGGGAAAGGTATGACCCAGTGCGGTGCGTGGTTAGTCTAGCAGGATCCATGGGCACGGCCCCCCGTGGGCACCAGGGTGCGGCCCAGCCCTCTGGCATGAAGGCGCCAGGAGCTGTGAGCTGTTCCTTCTGCATGAACAGTGACCGCAGCCTTTGGTCATGATAAGTAGATTATGTTGATTCATGGCCTTGGACTTCAAGTCGCAAAACCACAGTCTGGCTCAGGCTATTTCACTGGGGATAAAGAGATAGCTGGTCAAAATACAGCAATGAATCTTCCCCGCCTTGATCACGGGAAACTCCGTCAAGTCGGTGCTGTGTTTGCCTGGCCTGAGAAAGGGCCGCTTTTCTGCTTGGCTCCAGCTGTATGTGAAAAGCAACTGGAGGCAGGAACTCAGGTGGACTGGGTGGGAGTGAGAATGCCTCCTACTGCCAAGCAGCTCAGCCAGGGTTGTTGCTGGTTTTTTGCTTTTTCTTCTTAAACAACAGCTTTATTGAGATATAATTCACATACCATGCGATTCATCCATTTAAAATGTATCAATACAATTCAGTAGATTTTAGGATATTCACAGGGTTTTGTAACCATCACCACAATCAAATTTAGAACATTTTCATCATCCCCCCAAAAAACTCATTAGCAGTCTCTCCTCCTTCCCTCCCCAACCTCAGTCCTTGGCAACCACTGATCTATTAATACTTACTGTCTTTATAGATTTGCCTGTTCCGGACATTTCATATAAATGGAATTTTCCAATAAATGGTCCTTTGTGACTGGCTTCTTTCACTTAGCATAATGTTTTTCAAGGTGCGCCCTTGTTGCAGCGCATAGCAGTACTTCATTTCTTTTTACCACCAAATAATATTCCATTGTATGGATATACCATATCTTATTTATCCATTTATCACTCACTCGATGGGTATTGGATTATTTCTACTTTTTGGCTATTATGAATAATGTTGCCATGAATATTCATGTCAAAGTTTTTGTTTGAACGTATGTTTTCATTTCTTTTGGGTATGTGCCTAAGAGTGGAATTGCTGGGTCATATGGCAACTGTATGTTTAACTTTTTGAGGAAAAACTAGTTTGTTTTCCAAAGTGGTTGCACCATTTTACATTACTCCTAGCAGTAGATGAGGGTTCCAATTCTTCCATGTCCTCACCGACACTTGTTACTTGTCTTTTTTGTTACAGTCATCCAGGTGGGTAGAAGTGATATCTCATTTTGGTTTTGATTTTCATTCACCTATTGACTAATAACGGTGAGCATCTTTTCATGTGCTCATTGGTCATTTGTAAATCTTTTTTGGAGAAATGTTAATTCAAATCCTTTGCCCATTTTTTAAATTGGGTTATTTGTCTTTTTATTATTGAGTTGTAAGGGTTCTCTGTATATTCTTTTTTTTTTTTTTTTTTTGGAGACAGAGTCTCACCCTGTCACCCTGGCTAGGGTACAGCGGAGTCATCGTAGCTCACTACAACCTCAAACTCCTGGGCTCAAGTGATCTTGCTTCAGCCTGGAGTAGCTGGAAGTACAGGCATGGGCCATGATGCTTACTTAAGTTTTCTATTTTTAGTAGAGATGGGGTCTTGCTCTTGCCCAGGCTGGTCTCTAACTCCCGAGCTTGAGCGATCCTCCTGCCTAGGCCTCCCAGAGTGCTGGGATTACAGGCATGAGCCACTGTGCCCAGCCCTCTATATATTCTTGATATAAGTCCCTTATCAGATATATGATTTGTGATGTATATGGTGGGCTGTTTTGAACCCTGGAGCTCATCTCCTGGTTGGATGTATTTTCTGCTTTTGTTTTCCTTTTTTTTCCCCACCCCCCACTCTTTTCCTTGTGGTAGAATTCCAACTATTAAATATAGAAGGAATGATGGACTTTAGAATCGCCATTTGGCAAATGCCACAATAATTGTTTCAGGCAAGAATCATTAATAGATGTTAAAACTGGTGGACAAAAAGTATGTGAGGAACAGGACGGTTACATAGTCTCAAAGTATTTCCCCTCAGGATACTTATTACCAACAAAGGGGAAACAGTAACTTCATACCGCAGAAACTTGGCAGACAACATCTTAATCCAATAGTCAAAATTAATATCACCAGTATTGGGACAAACTGACTTCACGGTGCCTCCTGCTATGATGCACTGAGAAAGATACAATTTGACTTTTGTGGTTTTCTTACCCAAAATGCATAACCTGAATTTAATTGTGAGTACACATCAGACAAAACCAAATGGAGGGTTATTTTAGAAAGCAACTGGTCAGTGCTGTTCAAAAGTGTCAAGGTCAAAGACTGAGGAAGTGTTCCAGATGAAAGGAGACTAAGAGCTGGGTGATCCCAGATTGAAACTTGGACCAGGAGAGGGACATTAGTGGGACAAGTGGGGACAATCAAATTTGAATTTAAACTTGAAATTAAAATATGTAGATTAGGTCACGTTGTCTTCTTATTTTGATAATTGTGCTGTGTCAGATGGCAGCTTTGGAGAACCTGCATAAACGGTATATAGGAATTCTTTGTACTATTTTTGCAACTTTTTGGAAAGTCTGAAATTATTTCAAAAGGAAAATTTAACAACAACAACAACAACAACATAATTGTGCCTTCAATGGTTTCCCATTGCCTAAGGGAGGAGTCCTGAATTTCTTAGCTAGGAGGTCACCAGCCCTGCTGACTTGCTGTGACCCACCTAGAGCAGTCTGTAGCTCTGGAGCACGCAGGGGGAGGCTGCTGTTGTCTTGTGTGCAGTGGGGGCCCTGGAAGGGTCTCTGCTGGGAAGGGCCACAGTTGGGTCGACTGAGTCTTGGGAGGTAGATTTGATTGGACATAGAGAAGCCAGTTGAGAAATCCTTGCAGTTGTCCAAAGCGAGAGACCTTGAAGGCTTGAACTGAGGGAAAATGGAGAGACAAAGGATGGGACATACTCTAGAAGCGTCTGGGAGGTGAAGTCAGTCGGACTCGGTGATGAAATGCACAGGAAGAACACACGGTGGATACAAGGGTGACTTTATTACCACCACTAGATAACTGAAGGCAAGAGAGCAGGTGCCATTTGAGTGGTTGCCCAATGGGTAGGATGGTTCGCATTTGTTCCCCTAGCTGTGTTCCCCACCCTTCTCCACCTGCTCTGTGCAGGGAATGTTCACCTCCACAGAGTGCCGCACTTGGGCTCTCTCTGGCTTCCAGTGACGTTTAGCCAAGGAGCTTAGATGACAGGCAGAGAGGGAGGCTCGTGCTCTCTTCCCCCAATGCCTGCTCTTCCACGTTGGGCAGTGGCTGAGTTCACCTAACTGCAGCAGCCCTTAGTTGCACACCCCTCTCCTATGCTGCTGTTCTTGCTGGGTTCTGGTGACAGCTGCCCGTTCATGCATGGACAGCGGGGGTGTAATGGCCAATCCTTGGGTATTTCACTGTCCCTCATCCAACACTGCAAATGGTTAATCTTTAGGGGAAGAGAGGTGGCTGAGATCTGGCTTTTCTCCACCATCCTAAATGGAAGACCCTCTGCCTCTGTGCTAGAAGTGGCCCTAGCAGCCCTGTGTGTGCTCCGTGACCCCATGCGTGTCCTCAGTGGGCTGGTGGAGGGTGGACACTCAACCAGGTCAATCAGAGTCATTCACAGGGATAGTTCAGCATGAAGAGATGAGGTCCTTGGTGGTGTGAGTAAGCCTTAGAGACAAATGTCCCTTGGGCTGGGCTGTACCCTCCTTAGCTGCAGAAGATACTCCAGACCCTTTCATTGCCAGGGCTAAGTTAAGTTGACTTTTGAGCACCAATAGCCTAAAGCATATGACAAACACAGCTGTTCCCCGGGGTAGCAGTGCCATTGGCCAATGTCCTATGTGCAGGTGGAGACAGACACCTGCTTGGGAGGATAATCAGCCCCTTACTGCATGTGTCAGTGCCCGTGGGCCTGCAGGTAGAGCTGCCCCCGCCCCAGTTGTATTTCGGAGCCGAAAGTATGTCTAGGCTGGACATCGGGATTGAGCAGTCAGCAGGTACAGCAGGGACTTGGAGCCACCGAGTGGGCCAGATCTGACACGGGATGAAACATACTCCCAGGAGCCAGCCTTCCAGGTACACACTTCACGGGGGCTTTGGCTGCATTTGCTGCAGGAAATACTACAGCAGCGGTTCGCAACCCTTGCTCTACCTATGATCATCTGAGGAGTGTAATAAAATACTGATGCCCAGGCCCCACCTCTGGCCATTAAATCAAGATCCTTGGAAGTGGAGCCTGGGCATTAGCATTTTATTAAACCCCCTGCCCCACAATAATCCTAATGTGTAGCCCTTGTGTGCAGGAGCCAGCTGGTCACGGCTCCTTTTGCAGGTGTGTGTAGACCTGGCATGGGGCGAGGCACTGCAGGGAGCGGGTGGGCACAGACAAAATGCAGAAGGTTCCTTCTCTCTGCACTGGGCTCCAGGATCCAGCACAGGACACTCAAACAGCCATCAGAGAGCAGAGCAAGGCAGCGCGCAGTTAATTCTACACTCTGCCATGCCCACACTCACTGCTACACAAGTCCTAGGAACAGAGAGATTGAGGGGACAGAGAACCTGCTCACTGGTGACAATCCCACACGTGTCCAGTGCCTGGAGCCTGCCACTGTTTCACCCGCCCCTCCCCTCAATCCTGTGGGGTCCTGGGTGGAGAGTAGGGTCTGCACCATAGCTCTGAGCTTGAGGGCATTGAAACATCATCCTAACTGCAGAGTCCTAGACGGTTGTGAGATCACAGAGCTTGGCAGAGCACAGGGCTTGTGACGGGATTTTTGGTGGATCACAAATGCTTGACGTAAAAAGCCTTTTGTAGGTGTGGGCCGAGGACCCACAGCCCCAGGCCTGCCTGCTTGCGGCTGGAAGCCACCACGTCCGCTGACGCGTGCAGGGTGGACATCCAGCCAGTCCCGCCTCTTGTCTCTGCTGCAGCCTCGGGGATCCTGTGGCTTCCAGGGGCCCTGGGGCTCTGTTGCCGCTGCTGCAGCTCCTTTCCTACTCCACTTCCCCCCTTTCTTCCTCCTGGGGCTTGAGGCTGGTTGAACTTGGCCCGCGCCTCACCTTCCAGGAGCTCCCAGTCTGGTGGAGGAGGCAGATGCCAAACCCAGTGACTACGGTGCAGCGGAGCGGTGCGTCTTAGGTATTGATGGCTGACTGTTCCTGCTGCCTTCCCCTCATGGAACCCCTTTGAGGCTGGCTTTCCCATCACCTCCTTGCCAAAGCCCTTTCTGGCTCCTCCAGGTACAGGTGGCTGTTTTAATGTCCTCCGTCCCCTCCAGGGCTGGGTGGTGTATCTCCCCACCCGCATGGCTCTGGTCCACTCAGGGTCTCCTCCTCTGGAGGCCCCACTCCGTTCCAGGCCCTTGGAATGCAAGAGGTGCCAGGAACTGTGCTGCGAAGGTGGCTCCGATGCCAGTGTCCTGGGGTAAAAATCCGTTGTTTTAAGAACTGGCACCAGATTCTGCTTAGAAGGAAATCCTCCTTCTTTAGGAAAATGAATCAGATGCTCCTGGGTAGAAGGCAGGCCTGTGGGGGCTGGAGTGTTCTGCTTTGACAGCGGGCTGGGTTTCAGGGGCAGGAGAGGGGCGGGGAATGCCAGGGCAGAGGCGGCAGAGAGACATCTAGGGAGAGGGATTTAATAGGTTCCTGTAATTGCAAAGCTGATCCCCGTGTCTCTCCAACCAGCAGTAAACCTTCTACCCACGCAGATGCCTGGTGTGAGCGGGTTTGGGTGGAAACTGGGAAGAGGAGTTTTATATCTGGTGACTGTGCTGGAGGACTGAGGCGTCCCTTGCAAGAAGCTGAGACTGTCCGCAAACTGAAATTCAGAGGAGGCTGGGCTCCAGGGCCCGGGACTGTGAGATGTGACCAGTGCTGCCTCTGCAAGAGGCATCGCAGCCATCCTGGGAAGAGAGTGCAGTCTGCCACCACCCTCTGCCAGGGGCGGGTGCGAATCTTTCTGGCCCAGCCCTGCAGGGTGGATGACCCCACCCACACCAGCTGCAGCACCAGCCTGTGGGTGTCGGGCAGCCATCGCCTAGAGCAGCAGGAACACTTTGCACTTGGCCTCTTGCGCTGGCCGTGGCAGCCAGGCAGGTGGGGTGGAGCTGCTAGATTCCCTCCACCTGCCATGTGAGGGGAAGAAGAGTGGGTCCAAAGGGACACACTTGACATCTACTCAAAGCCGCTCAGGAAGTGGCGATCGCAGCCTCATTCCTTGACATGCACCGGCCCAGTGTCCCTGGTGAACAAACAGGGAGGTTTAAGTCTGCGAGATACAAATCGATAGTAGAATGAGGGGGGCATTGAAGCAAGTTGGCAGCTCCAGTTTTATTTCCCGGGAAATGGTTTTCCATTGAGTTTGCTGATAAACCCACGGTGGCTGGAGCAGCAGGTGTCGGCCAGCCTCACACACGCCTGGGGGGCTCGGGTAGGGGTAGGTGCTGCCCACCAAGTCACAGGGCCACCCCAAAACAGCTCTTCTCTCTCCTGCTCTCACAGAGGTGAGGCCTCTGGCTTCTTCTGTGGGGGAGCATGTTCCTACACTCACTCATATAGTCACTCAGCAAACATTCACTGTGCACCTACCACGTCATGACTATGCCTGGCCCTGGGTGCTTAGAGTGGACCAGATATGACTCCTGCCCTCGGGGGGTCACCATCCAGTAGGGAGATAGACAAACGTGGAAACCGCCAGTTACAAAACAGTGTGGACGTGTGTTGGCAGATGTGGCCCCGGAGTTCTGGGTCCTCCAAGGAGGCACCTGATCCAGAAGGGGTGGGGCTGGAAACTTCCCGAAAGAGATGTTGAGATGCCCAGTCTCAAAGGATGATGGGAAGGAGATAGCAGAGGTTGGGGAGGTACGAGCCAGCTTCATAGCGGTGGGGCAGACCTCAGGAGTGCCCTGCTTGGGACCACCTGGGTGTGCAGGCCCACCGAGGTCCGACGGCACCATTGCTCAGACCTCTGTCCTGGCCCAGTTGGTGGCTGGGCCTCTCACAGGCCAGGAAGGTCCTGGCATGGAGGGGGCAGGGCTGCCTTCCTGATCACGCACAAACGCCTCTGACTCTCTTCAGCTGGGCTGAGCTGGGGCCCCTGGGTCATTTCATTATCCTGAACACATCAGGGTCTGTAATTTCAGATATGGAAACCAACTCTGGCTGGTTTAGGCAGGTGAGGAATTTATTCAAGGCTCCTACGTAGCTTGTGGAATTTCCAGGAAAGCCAGAGTGCCAGGCTTGGAGGCTGCACAGCCAGCAGTGGGGCCCCAAACTCTGCCACAGAATGCTGGGGTGGGCATGCTGAGCTGGCCCCACATGGGCCTCCGACACCAGACTTGGTGCTGCCTCCAGCCACTGGGCATGGGAGCTGACCCCTCGCCAGCCAGAATGGATTCCACGTGACACCTACCTCCTGGGTCACCTGGCAGGTGCATTGATGGGTGGAGCCCAGGACACGCGATGAAGCCTTAGCTGCAAGGGAGTCTGGAAAGGTGGATGTCGTTTGTAAGGCGGGGAATTCCCCAGGCCTAGGAGGAGCTTTCAGAGATGTCTGGGAAGGCAGCAGAAGGAATGTGCCCACCCCCGGCCAGCTCATCTTCAGGTGGGAAGAGTGAGAGGCAGGCCCATGATTCTGATGCCAGGCAGAGAGTGACCTGTGTCAGCTGTGATATGGGGGTGATTTTGTGTAGGCCTCGAATTCTGGCAGAGGAATTGGGGTTGGTCGTCCGGGCCGTGGGATCCTTCCAGGTGGGCCGGGAATGGGGGTTGGATCTGGGTTTTAGTGGGATCCCCTGCTACATGCAGGGCTGAGGCCAGGGCAGGGCTGGTTGGAGGTGTCTACCGTGGGCATGGCATGGAGGGGCAGGTGTGAGCAGAGTCAAGGAAGGAGACCAGACGGGAGGCGTGTGGGGGTGCGGGTGAGGGCGAAGGTGGAATTGGAAGCCCACCAGGGCAGTGGGGCACAGAAGGGCCGCCTCTCCCAACATGCACTCTGGGCAGCCCCTTGCAGATTCTGGGTCTCCATGTTTGCGTCTCCCCCAGCCAGGGTGGTCCTCACAGACAGAGGCCCTTCCCCAGGCCACCCCAGGCCTCTGCCACTGCTGGGCACTTGGGAGACGCTGTGAGCCGAGGTGGAGAAAGGAGGGCACAGACCCGGCACTGCGCTCGCTGGGGGTTTGCCATCAGCAAAATCCCAGCCCCTTTCTGTTTCCCTGCCCACCTCGGGCGGTGGGGAAAGCCCTCTGTAGACTGTAGAGGGCTGTGCCCAAGTGAGGGGTCCTCAGACTCTAGGTAGGGCTGTGGGCCCGTGGGGTGTGGCCGGGTCGCGTATAGCCTCAGCACCCTGGCCACGGATTCTCTGCTGTGTGGTGACACAGGAGGGAGGCAGGGGACGGCCAAGACTGTGTTTTACAAACTGCCACCACCATCCATTCCCAGCACTGCCCTCGGGGCCTGGGTCAAGTTGGCTGTTTCCATGAACAGAGGTGAAGAGATCACCGTTGGGAAGAACACCAGGGACAGGAGGCCATTGGGCCACGCGGCCGCATTTCCCCTGGGCCTGGCTTTTCGGGAGATGCTCCACGAAGACCTTGGCGCTGACTCGGTGACTGTGACTGTTGTCTAGCCCTGGAAGCCCTGCCCCGCCCTCCTCAGCCCAGCGCGGAGCCAATGAGTGAAGAGCTTTGCTTGTGCTGCCCGGGTCATCCGTTCGCTTTTCCCTTTCTCCAGGGACCACCCCGAGGGGATGGAGAAAAGGCAGCCGCTTTGGTGCCAGGGTGGCTTCTGGTTCCTTTGTGAAGCAGACGCCTGTCTGCCCAAGGAGCCAGTGCACCTGGTGTGTGTCCCTCCATCGAGGGTCCACAGTTTCCTTGTGGTTTTGCGCGTGTGGCAAGAGCCCGTGATGACAGGTCCCTTGGGAAGCAGTGTCTCCCTAGGCTTAGTGCTGATGGCTTCATGCCAGGGCAGGTGGCCCTGGCCCAGGACACTGCTCTGCCGTGCGGGAGCCCCAGGGGCACCAGGGGCCATGGGCTATGAGCCTCCCGATAAGGGCATCAGGCAAGCATGTCACGGGGCCGGAGCTGTCCAGCCTCTCGTCTGAGAACCTTGAAGCTCTGATCACGCCCTTGTCACTGTCCCTGGCATGGGGGGCCCAGAGTGGCCCCATCCCCATCAGTGGTCCCCATCTTGGGGCCTGAGAATTAGGGCAGCCAAAGGTGTCCTGCGGTCTCTCTAGGGAGTGTCAGGCTTTCTTTTTCTTTTTCTTTGTTGTCATGGTGACAGCTGCTGACCTGCCTAGGTGGCGCAGGTAATGTGAATGCACCAGAAACAGCAAGTTCCATGGAGGAGGCAAGAGGACCCGGAGGGAGCGGGGCAGGCGTCCCACCCAGAGCCACAGGCGGGCCTCAGTGGAGCCCTCTGCGTCCGCACCGCACACCTTCCCCTGCCTGGGGATGCAGATGTGGGGCCTGCTGTTTTCTCTCAGGGGCGTTGCGACTGTGTCCTCCTGCCCTTCAGAACCCCACCCCTGGGGTTCCCACCTGGAAAACGGCAGCTTCCTCCCAGAGAGGCGCCCGTGCTGGAGAACTTGACTATTCCTGCTCCCAGTTCGTTCCTGGTGTCCTGGGACTACAGTTAACGTTTGCGGTGGCTTTTCAGAGAAGTGGCTGTGACACTGGACTCCCCCAACTCCCCTCTCCATGAGATATGTGTATCTTCTTCCATCACGGGGTGGCATCGGGGAAAGAGTCATGAGATTTGGGGTAACACCCCTGGGTCCTGGGAAGGGACTCTGCCCTCACTGGCTCTGTGATATTGCAGGTGCCACTTCACCTCTGCAGCCTC
>RJWJ010040492.1:0-13950 GCA_004363605.1 Indri indri
CTCATTGTGGTTTTGATTTGCATTTCTCTGATGATTAGTGATGTTGAGCATTTTTTCATGTACCTGTTGGCTGTTTGTATGTCTTCTTTTGAGAAATGTCTATTCATGTTCTTTACCCACTTTTTAATGGGATTATTTGTTTTTTCCTTTTGAGTTGTTTGAGTTCTTTGTATATCCTGGGTATTAGTCCCCTGTCAGATGAACAGTTTAAAAATATTTTCTCCCATTCAACATGTTGTCTCTTTACTCTGTTGATTATTTCTTTTGCTGTACAGAAGCCTTTTAGATTAATCAAGTCTCATTTGTCTATTTTCATTTTTGTTGCCTGTGCTTTTGAGATCATAGTCATAAATTATTTGCCTAGACCAATGTTTAGGAGAGTTTTCTCTAGGTTTTTGTCTAGTATTTTTAGAGTTTTGAGTCTTATGTTTAAGTCTTTAATCCATTTTGAGTAAATTTTTTTATATGGTGAGAGACAGGGGTACAGTTTCATTCTTCCGCATGTGGATATCCATTTTCCCAGTATCATTTATTGAAGAGGATGTCCTTTTCCCAATGTAAGTTCTTTTTAGCTTTGTCAAAGATCAATGAGGTTTTATTTCTGGGTTCTCTATTTTGTTCCACTGATCTGTGTGTCTGTATTTAGACCAATGCTATGATGTTTTGGTTATTATAGCCTTGTAATATATTTTGAAGTCAGGTGATGTGATGCCTCTAGGTTTGTTCTTTTTGTTCAGGATTGCTCTGGCTATTCAGGGTCTTTTTATTTCCATACAGATTTTAGGGTTGCTTTTTCTAATTCTGCAAAGAATGACATTGCTATTTTGGTAGGGATTGCATGGAATCTGTAGATTGCTGTGGAAAATATGATCATTTTAACTATATTAATTCTTTAAATCTGTGAGCACAGGATGTTACCATCATTACTCTTAATTCTAGCCACCCATACCTTTTCTCTTAGTTTAATGAACAACTCTCCTGTTCTCCTATTTTATCTCCCTTCAATTTTTTCTTTATGTTGGAGTGGTCATTGCCTAACTTAAGGCTCTTTGGTAGCTTCTCATCACCCTAAGCATGTAGTGTTACCCATTAACATGACATCCAGGGCCCTTTATGATTAGGCTTCTCCCTGTTTCTTAGACCCACCTCTGCCATCCCCTTATTCTTACCCCTTCACCACTGCCTTCTTTGTTTCGGCTCTGCTGAAATTCTCAAAAATGTCCATGCTGGTGCATAGGCCCATCATGTCCTGGATTCTCTTCGGAGCTTCAGCCTTGCATTTTGCCATCATTCCTCTTCCTAGTCTTAGCTACCAAGTAACATGCAGTTCCTCAGTATGCCTGGTCCTTGTTTGACTCTGGGCCCCCACACATGTTCTTCCCTCTGTCTGGACCATTTCCCCTTATCTGCCCACCCACTTCCCCAGCTTTCTTTGCTATGGCAATTTCTGCTACTGTCACCCTTCCCTGATTCCAGGAGGATGGGTTTGGTGCTCCTGCTCCTATGCGCTCTTACAGTACTCTGTGCTTGGTGCTGTTAATGAGTCATACTATTTATCACTGCCTCTCAACTTGGCTGTCTCAGCTACTGGATTAAACTCTTTATTCATATCTGTGTCTAAGCAATTAACACAATGCCTAGCACCTAAAAGATTCTTGGGAAACATTTATTGATGAATAAATAAATGAATGAATAACCGAAGTTTTATGAGAGCTCTAATATTAAATATATAGGCAGGGTAGACATTTTTTGGCCACATTTTAGAGATGTGGAAATTGAGGTTGACTTAGTCAATGTTATATGACATTTGAGTCTTCTGATTGCAAATCTAGTGCTACTTACTATAAATGCCTTGGTCCTTTATTTAGTCCACATTATATCATTCCACAAGTATTTGAAAGCCTACTCTGCGTTGAGCTCTATTATAGGCGCTAGATTGATACGGTCTCTCTCATGGAGCTTACATTCTAGCTAGAAAGATTAATAATAAACAAGTAACACAATTATTTTAAGTACAGATACGTTCTGTGAGGGAAATATAAGGTGAAGCAATAGAGAGGTCATATATGGGTGCAGGTGGTTCTTTAGGAACAAGAGTCAGGCTTGTTGGAGGAGGCGACAGTTGAGCTGAGATCTGAATGAAGAGAAGGAACCCACCATAAGACAAGCCAAGGAGGAAGCTTCCTGGCAAAGGGAAGAACATGTACAAAGCCCTGAAATGGGAAAGAATTAGTGTGTTCAAGAATCAGAAAGAAGACTAGTATGGTGGGATCTCAGTAAGTAATGGGGTAAGTGATGGAAAATATGGTCAGAGATAGCATCTGTCTAGATCATGTAGGACTCGTAGATCCTGGCCAGGAGTTCCAATTTTGTTCTAAATGAGACGGGAACCCAATGGAGGATTTAAAGCAGGGACTGGCAGTTAATTAATTTAGAGTATGATAGAGCAAGAATCCTAATGATGTAGGAGAACTGGATGATTAGGATTTCAGAAAATAAAATCCCATGTAATTGGGAAAATGGAGTCTAGTGTGATAAGAGCTCTAGAAGCAGTATAGACCTAGTGACCATTTTCCCTGGAGAATTATAGATGCTTTTAAAAGGCTTGATTATGGTTTGAACAATACCTTCATACCATTAATAATAAACTCTGAGTCTCAGTTTCCAGCCTGTTATTTCCAATTGCCTGCTGGACTGATCTACAATGTCCAGAAATTCATGTCTAAAGGTAGATCTCTTAGCTTGCCCACCCACCTACCATTCAGTGTGTTCCATCTTCATTAATGATTTACTCAAGTTGTAGGCATCCTAAATGACTATCCAATTACAAAAGCCCAGATGATTATCAAGTTCTGCTGTTTCTACCACCCCAAATATTTCTCAGATTCATTTTCATTGTCTTTGGCCCTCTTCAGGTTATCATCAGCTATCACCAGGACTTTTACAGCAACCTCCTAACTTATGATTAGTTTCTTTATTCCATCCCCTCTTTAAACTACTGCCAGACCTAATCTTATTTTTTTTCACAGTGGTAACTCTTTTATGTTTTATTTCCACTACAAAGGTAATACTTCCTTATTGTTAGGTAGTGAAAATCCTATCACCCAAGGAAAAACCAGTAAGCATTCTTCCAGGATTTTCTGCTATGATTATACAGATATACACAACCTTGTTATATATTATTATTGCTGCCAAAATTTGATTATAATATAATTCTGCTTGATAATCTGCCTTTTTGTATAATAGGTCATAGGTGTTTTTTAAACGAGTAAACATGCTACATCATTTTTGTGGCTTTAAATTATTCCATTATAGGAATGTACTATAATTTATTTAAACAATTTTCTTTTAATAGCCATTCAGGTTATTTTGCTTTTAGGAATGATGTGTTGAATGTCTTTCTAGATTTATTGTGTATATCTCTTTCTGTCTCATTTTCATAGGAAAAATTTACCTAAAAGGGAATTCTTAATCACATACAATTTCTTTTAATACTTTTTTGGTTTTATGATTTACAATTAAGTTTTAAATTTTTTACTTGGAAATCCTTTGGCATGAAGTGTGAGGCAATGGTCTGAACTTTATTTTTCCTAAAATGGCTGGCCAGCTTTGTCAATATTATTTATAGTTTAATGCAATCTTTCTCCAATAATTTGAGGTGCCAACTTTGTCATACACTAAATTCTTATATATACTTTCCAGGCTTTCTATTCTATTTCATGAATCTGGCTACAAATTTTGGCAAAAACGTGCTGGTGTTTTGACTCTGGTAGCTCTAATAGGTTTTACTATTTGATAGGCCAAGTCCTGCCATTCTGCTCCCTCTCTTTCATTATTATTTTTTTTTTTTTGACAGAGATTTTCCAACTTGTTTCCCCTGCATTTTATTTTTCAAATAGAATCTAATACCATTTTATCAAGTCTTTTTTAAAAAACAAACTTGTTGAAATTTTTATGTTGGTTGTATTAAATTTATACGTTATTTTGGAAGAAATTGGCATCTTCAGAACTGACTTTCTGAAATAAATCTGGTCTCATTTACACCCTGCTTAAAAACCTGTCTTAGATCTCCCTCAAGGAAAAATTATGTTGCTTGGCATGGCGTTTAACACCCTACGTATTTTTGACCCCTGCATACCTCTCCTGGCCTTTCAAAGATTTAGCAGATAAAATGAGTTCCTTAGATTACAATACTTCAAAGAATATGGAGTTGTCATTTGAATCTCAAAGTTGAAGGAGGGGGTTGGACAGTAGAGAATCCAATAGCAGATTGAAGACGGGATTTGAAAATCTGTGTTTATCTCATTTGCAGTTGTAGCTGGAGCCAGAGGCTCCCAAGCTTGATTGCATTTTGGCCTCTAAAGACATCGAGTGGAAGAACATTAGTTGTAACCTACAATTAATCCAAGAATATGTGCATGATCAAGGCTATCTTTCTTTTAAGTCTTGGAAAAACTGTGACTTTCTAAATCTTTGGCTCCTACTTCTTGACATTGAAGAAGAAAATTCCACTAACTGCAAAATAAACAGTTTGGCTGCTTTGTGTTTGGTTTGCAGCATAATCTCCAAACCCTGGCCCCAGTAAAGTTTCTGTTGGCTCTTTTCACCCCTCCTCACCCTTCCTCGTTCTCCGTGTGTTTCCCTGTTCTCTACCATGTACAAATCTGGTGGTGCAGATCTGGGTCAGTGATAGTGGGTGCTTGAGAAGAAAATGAGAGGGAACAAGGAGACAAGTCAAGAAAACTAACTTGGCAATGTTAAAACTTGCTGAGAGAAGACTTCACTGTCTTTGTTTAAAAGTTATTTATTTAATTAAATTTTTTAAAAAATTAATTGTTAATTCATTAATTTTTCGACATTTTTAAAGACATAGACAACATATAAGAATTCAAAAGCAAACATTCTCGTGGGATGTAGATTATGGTTTTTCAGACATCCAGCTAGGATCCCAGATACTCACAGTATACTTACTTATATAAACCATGTTAGCTGGAAAATCTTATAAAAGTTTAGTCATAGTATTTGAGAATTGGATTTTGTGGTTACCTTGCTTATGTTGAGATGTAAAAACAACGCCTTCGTTGCTTCCAGTATTGGAAGAAGACTAATTGCACAGGTCTTCCAAACTCCAGAGTTTTCATTTTGATCAATGGTTTCAGATTTCTCTCCAAACAGTCTTTTTGGAGAGATGCTAAAATGGGTACAATAAATTAGCTTGTGTTTTTTCAGCCTTTATTTCTTTGCCTCTTCTTCACTAAAGTTGATATTGAATAATAAAGTAATAAAAAGATAAACAGAAAAAAAAACAGAAAAATTTATAATATGGATTATCGATTATCCAATTTATAAAGTGGATTATCACCATTGAATAATCAAAAACTTGATATTATAGTCCATGTATATTGAAATTGAATTGCTGTAAATCAAAACAATGCTAAAAAGTTTCTTGACCTTTATTCCCAATGTATATTGTTTTTAGGATGTCCTGTGTGTTTTCATACAATGAAGATACCCCTACTGCATAATCACTTTTAAGATGAAGTTGCAAAACTATTACTAACTGCTGGAGGGATTGACAAATTTTTGAGAATCATCTTTCCAAAGTCCAGAATAGCTATTTAAAACTGGTAAAAGCATGGTTATATCAATTATGAAACATAAAGGGTAAGGAAGGAAATATAGAAAGCATATACAATATAGTTTTTATCCTTAAGTAGTGTTACAAATGCACCATGAGCCTAGCTAGTTTCCCCTTTTGAATGCAGAAGCTTAGTCATAGAAGAAAGAGTATATAAAAAAAGAAAAATCAACCAAACCATTTGCCTCTCCTAAGATCTGATTATGAATTATAGAGCTTGGGGTTCAAGGATGCTAATTGCCCATACAGCCCTGCAGGGAGTTGAACTAAGCTGGGTTGGAGGTCACAGCAGGGCAGCAGAGGACGGAAGGTAATGAGATGTCTGGGCAGTAGGGCACCAGCTCATTGGCTGCTCATCTGAGGAATCCTGGTGTATGGATGAGGACCAGACTCTGAAAAATAATGAGGCGGATATGATTCATTGGTTCAACTTGAAGCAGAAGAATGGTGAAAGACAAGGAAGGGGACCAAAACATAACTCAGGATAAAAAGCAGTCTTTCTAGGGGGCATTACCTAACCAGGGCTAAGAGTTAGAAATGTACCTTTATCTGCTATTTGTCTGCTTATTTGAAGGGAATTTCTGTGGCCTCAGATGGTAGAACCAGAGCATGCACACATATTTTAATAAGTTGCATCCTTTGCACAGGGAAGAAGCAAAGTTATCAAACATTCTAGAACTTACATTCAAAAGTAGAGATAGACTTCTGGGTTTGGTTTTTGTTTTTGTTTCCCCCCACCCCCCATTAATGAAAGAACATTTCAAATGTACATAGAAGTAAAGAGAAAAGTACAGTGAACCTCATGTTACCGCTGCCCAAATTCAACAATTGTCAACAATTTTCTTGTCTTGGAGAAATTTTTTTTTTTTTGATTGAGAGAGTTGGCATGAGGAAAAGAGCCCTAGAAGGTGAAACTAGTCTGCAAAGGGGTAAGCAGAGACCCTGGTTGTCAGCAAGGCTCCCCAAGTCCCTCCAGTGTGACATTATTTCCTGCATTACTTGGTAAATGAAAGGTATTAGTTCTGTGAATAATCAGGTAATCAAAAACTAGTTACTGCTTTGACTTTTTATTACAGGTTCTTCAGCTACTTACATTTAAAATTTTTTAATATATCATTATTTTAAACACACATCATCACACACCATCTCCTCAGTATGCGTCATTATATACTTTACTAAAAAGCCCTTCGAATCAAATTGCATACCACTGTTCTTTATTATAATTTATGTGCACATGTCTGCAGCAGATTTACACATTTTGGAGATTAATTATCAAGAATTTTGTTTAGACTTCCAGTAAATGTGAAACTTAACTTGAACTTCAATTTACTTTTGTCTTTATAATTTTATGATATTATTTTATTATCCTATAAGACATTGTTTTGTTTTTCTGTCTGAGGAAAGTACTGTATGGATACATGACTGGAAGTCTTTATGGGGACCAAAACCATTTGTGCCCAGGTCCTTAAATTACTCATCTCTTTTGTGACCCCTTGAAACCTATTGTCTTTTTCTTGAGATGGGCTTTTACTGTGCTGCCCAGGCTGGTCTCAAACTGCTGGGCTCAAGAGATCCTCTCACCTCAACCTCGTGGGGAGCTGGGATTACAGGTGCGTGCCACCACACCCCACTACAACGGTCTTTTTGGATTGTGCCAAATAGTGGCCCAAAAAGTTTCCTGAGACTCAGTCCAATCACATGAAAATAATACCACTATGTTACAGGAATATAAGAAATATAGCCCTTAGTGATTGCTTTTAGCTCCAGTTGAAGGATTTTTATTAATAACTCCTTTTACCCATGTATCTGTAGCCTTTTTATATCTGCTTTTGCATTACTCAGAAGTTCTGAGAAATTCTTACTACTGGCGTTTGGCACATGATGGAGTAGTGCAAGGGTCTTGAAACTAAAATTCAACATATAACATCTGTATTACAGCCAGCTCCCTGCCATCAGCCGCGACCCCCATCCTCCCGGTTGTTTACAACAAACCGATCCACTAAATAAACCCACAAAGGAAAGACCTAACCTCTAGCAATGTTGGAGGCAACCAGTTGGCCCAGTTTGATGCTGACATCTTGACTGGTTCCCATGTTCTAGATCCTAAATCCTTGGATAGACTCTATGACTTGTACCTTTACCTCTCCCCCAACCCATATCCCCTGGTTTTGGCATATTTTCTTACTTCCTCCAGTATTTGAACAAAAGCTTTTCTGTGTGGCTTCTGGATTAACTCTTCTCTCAGATGCTGGCAGCTCTTGTTTTCTCAAGGGATGATGGCTGTTGTCAGAGTAGCTCCGGGCAATTCCCCTCTATCCCTGTAAATGGAGGTTGCAGTTAGAAATCGGGTTACTCTATGACCTGGGGCATATCAGTCAGATTCTCTAGTCTCAGATTCATTATTTATACACATCTTAGTCAGTTGAGGCTGCGATAAAAAATACTATAAGCTGTGGAGCTTGTTAATAACAGAAATTTATTTCTCACAGTTCTGGAGGCTGGGAAGTTTAAGATCAAAGCACAGGTAGATTTGGTAGACACACAGGGATGGTCTCTTTTCTGGTTTAGATGGTGCCTTCTCATTGTGTCCTCACAGGGCAGAAGGGCTCTCTGGGGTCCCTTTTATAATGGCACTAATCCCATTCACGAGGGCTCCACTCTCATGAACTAATCACCTTCCAAACACCCACCTTCAAGTACCATCACACTGGGGATTAGGTTTCAACATATGAATTTTGAGGAGACCTAAACACTTACTCTGTAGCATTACAACTGAGGGATTTGGGACCAGGTCATTTCTAACGGTGCTTTTATTGTTAATATCCTGTTTTGTTTGTGATTTTTGCCTTAATTTTTAATATTGCATAATTAATATATGATTATATTCTAATTGTAAAAGTTTTAAACAGTACACAAATATACAGAGATTGGCTGTAGAGTCCGGTCAACTTCACTATTCCTCCCACCCCTCCTCCATACCCAAAGATAACTACTTATATTAACATTCCTTGATAGATTTGTATCATAAAATTTTATCATACAAGCTTGCTTCTTCGTGACCCTTCAGCTGCTTTGATTTGTGTATTCTATTTTGGACACCGTTAGTCATTTAAGAGGCTTGTGCTGGTGAGGAATGATGTGGGTGATCTAAAAGGCACAGGCTTTCAGCAGAAGATTTAAAATATGAGCAAAGAATTATTCTCCTTGGTTTGAAAAAGAGTCTGCAAAGTTAGTTCTCTCCCTTTCCAATGACGAGGAAATTTGATGGGAAGGTGGCGAGAAGAACAATGGGATGAAAAAATAATGCTTTCTGTCGTTTTACGGATTTCAGTATGTAAAACTAGTCTTTCAGAGATTTTATTTCCTACTTCACAATAAAACTTATGTGGCGAATGATATTTTTTTGGATTAAATTTTATGACCCCGGTGATTAAGTTTTCCATCAACTAAAGTAGCTGAGAACATAGATTGTGGTAAAATTCTATGTAAATAGATAACAATATTTCTTTAGAAAAAATTTTCTTTATTAAAATGATGTAATATGATAATTTCTAGTGTCAAATTATTGTATAAATAGCAGGGTACGTTAGAGCAAAATTTAAAGAAAAACAAATGCATTGGTATGATCTGGTTTCTTTGTTACTAGCATTACCTAGTATCAATAGCTAATTATTTGAACAACAGAACTATTGTAAAAAACAATTTTAACTTGCCCAAATCAGACCCCTTCTAGAGTGAATTCCAGAGCTTTTAGAATGTGATCATGGAAGCACATGAAGTTCTTGCAGTATCCTTTCTGTTGTTCACCCCTTTACTTTAGCAGACGGTACTTCCAACTCATTTTACATAAGAGTTTATAAGAATGAATCCAATTTTCAATTGCAATTTCTTCATATCTTTGCCTCATGCAAAATTATAAGAATAAGAAAAAAAAGGCAATTCTTATATATGTTAAACATCAATCTCAGTAATATTTTTTAAAAGCAGAAAAATTTAATACATTTTCATTTCACTTTTTTTGAAACCAGTGACTAGTGCAAGAAGCCAGAGTACTAAAGATTATGTATTCCTGAAAGCAAATAATTTTGTACCTCGAATTCTATGCTCAATGAAACTTGTGTTCCAGTGAAAGGACAAAATAAAGGTATTCTTGGATATGACCACAGATCCTCTTCCAAAGTAATCTTCAAAACATTGCTGTTAAACAACAAAAATAAAATTTTATGAATTCATAAAATTGCTGTATTTGAATACATGCGTGTATGAATACATGCATTTTATGAGTACAGCAATGAGAAAGATGTGGGTCAGAAAATATTAAAGTTATAGCTGAGTCTCAAAAACTATTGACACATAATATAGAAACAATTGTTAATAATATAGAACTAGAATCCTAATCTGTAAGTATTAATAGTAGATGTAGGAATGTGAGGTTTAGAGACTAGGAAACAGAGGTGTAGCCAGAATTGAAGGGTCCTTAAAGATTCTTGCCTTGATCAGGAGGATAATAAAGGTACTGATAATTTCTGGACATTGATGAGATATATACATTTAATGTGATTATTAAAATGTGCAGGTAATCCCTAAGAAGAACAGAAAAGGATACCTTTTTAAAAACATTTAAAAAAGAAGAAAGAAATGGAACAACTAGATTAATCCAACACAAGACAGAGAACAAAAATAGAATGTAAAGCAATGATAAATAGAAAACATAAAAATAAATGGTCAGAAATAAGTCAAACATATAAGTAGTTTCACTAAATGTGAATGGCTTAAATTCTCCCTTTAAAAAACAGACTTTCAGACTGGACAAAGAAAAAAATCCAACTTTATGCTGTTAAAATATGTGACACCTTCAAAGCAAAATAATGCAAAAAGTTTGACAAGAACATGCAATAGTCATGAAATTATATGCAGAAAAGTTAAGAAATATAAACCCAAAAAACAAAAATCCACAAAAATGATGAAAAAACAAAGAGAAACAAATTGGTAAACCCACAGTTATATCAGGAGTATTTAATACAACTTTCCCCAAAACTAATAAATCCAGGAGACAGAATTTTAAAACACATTTAATAATCTTGATATAAAACATACAATATATATATGGACATATATGTATACATATGATGGACTTAAATGCCCATCAGTAAGAGAATCCATAATAATTTGTGGGACATCCCTGTATTGATTTCTGAGTGGCAGATCAAAAGAATGAGGTAGAGTTCTGTCTATTAAACTGAGAAGATCTTTGACACATAATATTAGAGTAAAAATAAAGTGGCAAAATTATATGTAAATATGACCTCATCTATGTAACATGTTAAACAAAACTAAACCATATATTACACACCAAATTGCAAAGAGATGATCCTTGTGGAGTAGTGAAAAAAGATTGTGGGGGAGGGAAGAAGACGTGATTTCATTGCTGATGTTTTTTATAAACTTGTCGATAATTTCAAATGCATTGCTTATTGTATTACTTTAAAAAAAAAAACTCTATCTCCTTTCATGCTCCTAATTATTAAAAAGAAAAAGTCATGATTCCACCAGTTTATATTTGATATATTTTGTAGATGACATACCATTCACCATTACAAAAAAGAATTACAGTATTTTTATGTGTTATGCTAATTTTCTTTTCACTCAATAATACTTATTGGGTGCTCAGTTTGTGCATGAAACACTCTGTCCTCGGTGCAGTGCCTGAGAGTGGACATGTTCTCATTCCAGCGTTACTCTGGACTCGCCTGAGAGACCAGGTGTCCCATGACAGTGCCAAGGTAGCGGCATACAGCATCTTCTTCTGGTACTTTTGTGCATCTTCCCGGTGTACTGAACAGAGATTTCTTCGTGGTGAAAGTCAGGCCAGTGCTATTTTGTGTGGGGCAGATGAAAAATTCACTGGGACCCAGGGCTTCTCTGAATTTCACATGTAGGGAAAGGAAATCACATTTGGAATCTTTGCTCTTCCATATTTATAAGATTAGTTCTTTGTAAAAGGAAGTCAGATCATCTGAAATAACTTGCTCTACAACCAGCTATATTGGTGGCTCTTAGTGCTTTGTACTCTTCCCTAGAATGGTAACAAATTTAAAATGACCGGTGTACAGTTTTCCCTCTCTCTCAAATTTTACATGCCTGTTTGACATTTTCAGTTACGTCCTTTTTTTTCTGCCCAGAGTCTTCGACCAGATAGTAATTTAACTTCAGATACTGCCAATTTGAATACATGCAACTTCTTACAACAGCTCTCTGCTGTTCCTTTCCTTTAGGAGAGCATCCCTCAGTTAGAGCAGAGGAGTGACACAGCAAAAGGGCTGCACTGGAGGTCAGAAAGTTGGGGCTTGAGCCTGCCTTCTGGGACCTTCTGCAAGTTACTGAACTTCGAGGCCTCACTTTGTGTCAGGTGTCCAGTGGAGAGGGTGGGGGAAATGGGGGTTGGGGAATATAGGTGAAGAAGGAGAAAGGGCTTTGAACGTATAAAGCAGCAGATCGGTGTGAGACTTTATACAAGCCCCTTGCTCCCTGTCTTGTGCTCGCACAGTCACTCACACACACACACACACACACACACACACACACAGAGCTGCGTGCAGGCTTTGGGTTTCTATTATCTTTCATCTATGGTCCCTTTAAAAGTAGGCATTTGAATCCCTGGGAACACAGCTCTGTCTTTTGTCACTTGTACCCATTGATCTCCCTGGCACCTGAGGCCTTGAATGGACTTAGTTCTACCTTTTAGGCAGTACCTGTTTTCTCCCAGAGGGGCATTTAACTTAGTGTTAAAAGCACAGTGTGTACCCTTTTTGTTAACTTAACCTCTGTGTTGTTTTTTTAAAAATCAGATTTGAAAGAACAGGGACCCAGGAAAGCCTGTGATATGTAAATATTGAGCCAGGCAGATAGGGACAGTAAGCATTTTCTCTCTTAACACAAAACATGATTTTATTTGCTAAAGCTGTAATCTTGTTTGATAATCCATCAGTTTATTATCAGCTATGTGGTGAGACATAATGCCACAGGGAGATAATCAAGAACTTTGCCACTACAGGGTTGATTACAGTGCTGGGGAAGAGAGAGTCTTCTAGTGAGGATTATGCTAAACAGGGCCTTTCTATTTACAGTTGATTTCCTCCAAGCTTTAACCATTCTGCTCCCAGCCTGCATAAGTAGGTCATCTGAAAACCTTCAAAGAAGAGGAGGCTTTGCAGGTGTAAAGGAACTAGACCCCATTAAGTCGTTGTTCCGTGCTCAATGCATTTGCAAATCAAAGAAAAAAAGAGATGAGATAGTGCTCCCTTGAAGACAGTGTTTAAACCAAAACCCAAATCAAAGAACAACAGAAAAGTCCAAGTTGAAAACAACAGGAAATCCACCTACCCCACAGGTCACATTGGGATTCCAGCTCTAAGTTTTAGGTCCAATAAACCAGATTAGGAAAATGAAACTTGAAAATGACATTGATTTGTAGGACACTCAAAGCTGTAATCAATTTGTGGTTTCCCAACCGATGCGCTTGCAGGCTATCTTCAGAGACCTCCTGGTCAGGGCAGTTGGAATGCGCAATCCCAGGGGCAGAATTCACATGTATTACAAAGAGAGTGGAGCCACTATACTTCTGCAAAAAGATGGTACTACTTCCAGTCCCTAGTGGGAGGCAGAGAAGCATTTCTTTCCAACTCTCATCCGGGTCTATCCCATTCTTCTCTTCCTTGAAATTTATCTCCTTGGATCACCCACTGTGTAAAATGTCTCCACCGCAAATCCTTCAAGTCACAGGCCTGTGGTTACCTGTCTGCTCTGTGGCCACTGAACATAGAGGCCATGTGGTCTGCAGTACACGAAGGCAGTTGTAATGCCTTCATGTATATTATCTCACTTGAGCCTTTCTTGAGATAAGCAGATGAGGAGACTCAGTTTCAAAGAATTCAAGTATCCTGCCCAAGTTTACACAATTGCTGATTTCTTCCCTTCTTTTGTTACCTTCCTATCTTCTTCCTTTCTTTCTTTCCTTTCTCCTCAAAAGGCATTTTCTTTTTTTTTTTTTTATTTTTTTATTCCAGGGTATTGTGAGGGTACAAACACTACAGTTACACTTTATGCCTTTGCCTCACCCAAGTGCGGGTTTAAGGCATGCTCTTCCCACCCCCCCTTAGTGCTCCCCGTGTCCTTTAGTTGTTGATTTGCCCCCCCATCCCCCTAATCCCTAGAGAGTATTTCTGCCATGTGATCACCCTAGTGTTGATCAGTTAGAACCAGTTTGATGGTGAGTACAAGTGGAGCCCGTTCTTCTGCTCTTGTGGTGCTTC
>RJWJ010040493.1:0-13953 GCA_004363605.1 Indri indri
GTTTAAGTCTTTAATCCATCTTGAGTTAATTTTTGTATACGATGAGAGATAGGGGTCTAGGGGTCATTCTTCTGCATACAACTATTCAGTTTTCCCAGCACCATTGATTGAATAGGCTGTCCTTTCCCCAGTGAATGTTTTTGTCGACTTTGTCAAGGATCTGTTGGCTGGGGGTGAGTGGCTTTATTTCTAGGTTTTCTATTTCTATTTCGTTCCATTGATCTATTTGTCAATTTTTTTTAAACCAGTACCATGCCGTTTTGTTTACTGTAGCCTGGTAGTATAATTTGAAGTCAGGTATTTCTGCCAATTTAGACACAAGTCTGCTGAGGCTTAGAGAAGTAAAACAGCATATAGGTCGTGCAGTACAGAGTTGAGAAGCAAATGTGGGTCTTTATGAATCCAGAAACCATGCACTCAACTGCTACATGTATTACCTCCTGTATAGGGTTGGGGGAGAGCTGTGAAATGAAATACCTATGAGGGCTAAGCAACTAAATTAAATGAGCAAAGCAAGCTGGTGGCTAACAGGACCACCCATCTCACAGTGGAAGCCACAACCTGCATCCAGCTGATTAGTGACTCTTGGAAATGTGGAAAGAATTTTGTCCTATCTTTTCACTTTTCAAGAGAAGTGAAAAATCTGGATTTTCGTGTGGAACTTTCTAACATTTACGGCTACCTATTGTGGTCAATGTATGGTAAAGGTACCTGTTATTACAGTGCAAGTCAAACCAACATGACTTCGGTATGGAAGTAGCCTGTGGGCAGCCAGTTTGTAATCTCCGGCACAGTATTTTGTTGTTTCAAGATCCAGGGTGAGTAGCCAGGGTAGCAGCCAAGCTCATAATACACCCAAATAATGGATTTGGTTCATTTGCCCAACTCATGAGCTTGTGAAAGTTCAGTTAACCCGGTTCATTAAGAGATTATCCTGGCAGGGTCTTTTTCAGAGCCTGGGTCATGGCAGATATCCAATGAGTATTTAATCAGTAAAGTAAATGTTAGAGAGGAATTTTCATTGACCAGGACTATAGGTAGAGAGGACAGAAGACATAGTGATAAAAACATACAGAGTTCAGTATCTCCCTTGGAAGTTCTATTTTGAGTAAGTCACTAACTCCAGCTTGATTTTCCTTGTCAGTTATCTTATTCTTCTAAAATACTTTTTAAGTGAGTTCCCTGAGAGTTTAGCCATGATTGCCTCTTTCTGTTGATTTATGAATACCTATACTATAGTGAGCACTGTGCCAGAGACTGGTATATAGCATGAACAGGGCAACTCTGATGTCCACTTCCATGAAGCTGATGGTCTAGCAGGTGAAGAAAACATACTTACCTCTCAAATCATAATGCATCTTACACCTAGATTCAGTTTTTTAGTATCTTGATTAATTGAGGTTTTATGGTTATGCATGGAAGAACTCCCATACTAATCATGATATCTTTAAAATTTCTCTGTATTTCAGGCCAGATTCCATGAACTAAATACAGATAGGGTAGTTCTTGTGGATCCGTCTGCAAGTGAGTGTCATTTTTTAATGACTAATTCACATAGGCTCTATTTTTTCCCTCTACAATATCCTCTAAAGAACACGTGGTAGGGATTTGTACCCCCATTTGCAGGAAAGTAATGCAAACTCAAGTTAAATTTATTGTTTGAAGTTACTCACCCAGCAAATCATTTTATTAATCAAGATGCTTTAGTCACAAGAGGGAAGATATAATTCAAACTGGATTGAGAAAATAAAAGGAATTTGTTGGTTTGTGAAATTGAAAAGCTCAGGAATAGATCTAGGGACCATGTTATTAGATCTCTGTCTTTCTGTATTTCTCGGTTCTTCCATATTAGCTTGATTCAGCATGCTCATTTCATCAGAAGCTCCAATATCCCTCCCAGGCGCTCTGTATATCTAGAGAAGAAAAAGACCATTTATTTTACAAAAGTTCCATGAAAAGTCTTAGGATTTTGTCTTGTTGGAGTGGAATTCTAATTCATGAACCAATCTGTGTGGTCAGAGAGATACAGTATCTTGACATGGCAAATGGAATTTTCCAGCAATGGACACAACAATCACCAAGTCCGACAGTGTTCTTCCAAAGCCTTGTCACTCCCCATTGAAAAGGAGTCTATTCCTCTTCTCTTTGAAGTCGGGTGGGGTTTTGTGATTGTCTCAGTGAAGCAAATACAATGGAAGTGATGCTGCGTGACTTCTGAGCTGAGCCATAAAAAGTCAGACTCCTTTCATCTAAGTCTCTGTCTTTTAAGGCACTCACCGTTGGAACCCCACCATGTTGTAAGAAAACTTGGGCCACGTGGAAAGGCTTCATGTAGATATTCCTGGCAACAGACTTGGTAAAGGTATCAGCTGACACCGAGCATTAATGTCCAGACCTGTGAATAAGACTTTTTTTCATGATTCCAGTCCCTGCCTTCAAGCTGCCTCAACTGATGTTGAGTGGGGCGGAGATGAGCTATCCTCACTGAACCCAGCCCAAATTGCATATTTGTGGGGAAAAATGCTGTTATTGTTGTTATTTTCTTAAGCCACTAAGATTTGGGGAAATTTATTTTGTAGCCATGGGAACCAGAACCTTGATCATAACCAAGTTGCATGACCATCCATGGAACTGGAGTTGGGAAATGTAAGGGGAGAATGAACCTGAACCATTTGTAGGGATGAAAAGTGAAGGAGGGATGATTAAAAGCATAAAACTTAGGTGAAGAAGGGTGATGAGGGTTAGCAGACACAAACAACAGGTGCCTTTTGTAGTCATAAAGGAAGCTTCAAATACTGTCTTTAAAATTCATGCTCTTTTTAATTCACGATGATTTTCATCCCTTACCCTGAGCTGCCCAGTCAAGTTGGAACAGAGTGTAAAGACATAAATTACATATAACACGAAAGATGATTATCCTTTCCACTAGAGCAGATAATTGAAGATTGGCTGCCTTAGATAGCATGCATTCTGTTTCCATATCTCAGCCTGTGATGGTTCAGTCCTGCAGGACTGAGGTGGCCCTTGAGATAAAATTCTTTGCCCTAGTGTCTCTATGGGGACTGATCCATCCAAGTCATATTTTTGTTTTCATTGCTTATTTATGTAAGTTTTCATGTAAAAAAAAAAGCAATCTGGGTCTGGAAGGCTAATGGTAAATGTTAATTGGATTATTTTGAACTTATTTTCTGAATTGTTTTACATTTCCATGTTGTAGTTCTTCTCTGGTATTGGTCTCCAGGCATCAATGCTAGAACAAGTACATATTGCTTCCATGAATTTCACTGGAGCTTGGGGAAGAAGAGACTACCAAAGCTTAGTGATAATACATTAGTAATTCATCATGAGCCTCCAGGTGAGAATATGCTTCAGAAATGTTTTTTGGTATCTGCACAATGACAGAATAATTTATAAATGTAATCAATCATTCAATATCCCATTTCCTGATGGCAAGGCATATTAACACATTTTAGGGAAATTAAAATTCTTCCCGAATTCCAACTGGTTATCAGTTGTCTTGCCAGTGTTCAAGTGAGAAAATATATCTGGGGAATACTTTTACATATTAGATGGAATAATTGGTCTTTTGCTTCTACCTATTTAATGCAAATTTGCTGATTCATCTTCCCCATTTCCGACCAAGTTAACTTTGTACAAAACCAACTGCCTAATGTCTCCTGCTTATAAAAACAAGACAAATCATTGGTTCTCTGTTTCATAAAACTTTTTTGAGAATCTACAGAGCCTTTTGTGTCTTATTCCTATCCTACTTACTAAACTTGTCTCTCTTCTGTCTACTCCAGGGGTGGGGAACCTGTGGCCTTAAGGCCACATGTGGCCTTCTAGGTCCTTAAGTGCAGCCTTTTGACTGAATTCAAATTTTACAAAATGAATCCTTTTATTTTTATTATTACATTTCTGTTCATCTTTTATATTTATTTTATTTTAAAATGAATGTATTTAAAATACCAAAGAACAAAATAAGTTTCAATGAAATAATCCTCCCAGACTGACCAGCACAATTAGAATATTAGTAAGCCATAAAGGCTAAATTAATAGCTGCTATGCTCATGATTTAGTTCTAAGTTGCCCCACCTGACTGGCGACACTACCACACGAGGCTAGTTGGAGCACTCAACCCCCATAAACTCTTGCCAGTCTGTTATCAGCTTTTGACAACACTGTACCGTGTTTCTGTTTGTAGTGGAAATGGTGAATAGTTGCATGGCTCGACAGTATTTTTTAATTCTGTCTGCTTAATAGCCCATCATGTCAAAGAAGACCAAGAGAATGCTGAAGAAAAAAAACAGATTTTTAATGAGGATTGGGAATTGCAATATTATCTTGTTTTTGCTAAAGTTAAGATGATTTGCTTGCTTTGTGATACTGCAATATCAACATTAAAGAAACTCAATGCTCATCAGCATTATAACACTCATAAGGACCACAAATATTTTAAATTAGAGGGAGAGGAGCAAAAAGTTGTATTGCAGAAACTAAAAGATCAAAAGCAAAGATAATTCTTTAGAGCAGCAATAAGACCTGGAAATAATGCCACTGAAGCAACTTACAAAGTAGGTTACATACTCAGAAGAAAGGGAAGCCATTCAGTGACGTAGAAATTGCGAAAGAATGCACTGTCGAAATTGTGGGATACTTAGACCCCGATAATGTTTCAAAGTACAAACAACTGCCTCTTTCAAGGAGAACCATAACTGATCAGCAGCATGAATTAGCCTTCACCTTAACAAAACAACTTCATGTAATACTTCAAAAGGAAAATATATATTATTCAATTGCTTTGGATGAATCAAGTGATAGTACTGACTTGGTACAGGTGTTATACTTCATTTGGGTCATAACAGAAGATTTTCTTTGCTGTGAAGAGTTACTCCCTTTGGGCACTCTTGCGAACAAAATATGGGGAATAGATAGCTTCAACAACTTTCATGATAAATGTCATGAAGTTGGACAGAGTTTGGTAAATTTAGTGAGTGTAGGTATGGACAGTGCACCTTCCATGACAGGAAAAGATGAAGGATTTATGGCACAGACAAGAAAAGTGTTAACAGATCCAGATGCTTTTATTTCTTTTCATCATATCTTGCATCAGCAAAATCTCTGTGCTAAAGCTACTATTTTAAGTGACACTTTGCAACAAGTTATAAATATTGCTAACTATATTCATGCAAATGTAAAATGACATTAGTTTTGTAACATGCTAAAGTTGAATGATGAGGAATTCAGTGTGGATTTGCAGATTTGCTGTACCATTCTAAAGTGCGTCGGCTATCGTAGGGACAGGTGTTAGCCAAAATTTTACCTCCATGGGAACAGATACTTAAATTTTATGAAGAACAGAATCAGCAGTGTGAATTATTGAAAGAAGATTCCTATAGGAATTCAGCATTTCTATGTGATATCATGTCAAATCAAAATGACTTGAATATTTCTTTGCAAGGTAAAACTAAGTCTATGTATGATATGCTGCAAAAGAAATCCAAGCATTTAGCAAAAAGATATCTTTTTTCAAAACACTTTTTTTCCAAAAGTACATTTTAGATAAAAATTTTCCCCAGTTAGCAAAGGTCATTGATGAGGAAGGTGATATATATGAATCATTTGAAGAATATGCAGCTGTTATAGACCTATTAATTAGAGAATATAATGAAAAGTTCACTGACTTTGAGAATCATGACATCACACTCAAATTAGCATTTCAGCTTCACCTAGCTCATGTCACCAAGGCACCTCAAGAACTACAGATGGAATTGATTGAGCCGTCAGCAGATGACATTTTAAAGTCATTGTTTTATGCAAAGAAAGATCCAATTGAAATATAGAAAAGTGCAGTAGAATACCCACTTCTTCAGCAACAGTCTCCCAAAATGCTTTTTTGCTTTTTAACCACTTATTGCTGTGAATCTACATTCTCCTACATAATCCAAATCAAGATGCCCTTAAGGTCACAAATGACTGACACCCATCTAGAGGATCAACCGAAACTGCGGACCTCCATGCTGCAACCAAATATTCAAATACTTTCCAACAAAAAGCAGATACAATAAAGTCATTAAAAGGTTAGTTAACCTTAAAATTAACAAATGGTTTTCATTTTTTGAAATTGTTAAGTATATAATAGTTAGATTTTTATAAAATAATGTATATTTTTAAGCATATCTAGTTGAAATTTCTTGAATGTGGCCTTTTTTGATTACAGCTAAATTAATGTGGCATTCCAACATGAAAAGGTTCCCCATCCCTGGTCTACTCTGTGATTTTTCAAATTTCTCCCTGCTCCATGAACACAGGCTGTCTCACATATCTGTTGCTTTGCCTGTGCTGATTCCTTTTTCAGAAGTGTCTCCTCTCCATTTCCCACATCCTATATTCCTATTCTGTTTTCTACTCTTTATTTCTTACTTCTCTATTCCAACGGTATAGCATGTGTATATGTTATGTATATATTTCTATATCTGTATTTTAGTTATTTTGTTCATGTTTAAAGCAGCACTTAAACTGAGAACTCTTTAACAATTAGGTTGTGTCTAGTTTCTCTTTGTAAATATGATACTCCATTCAGTGCATAGATTATGATAAAGGATGGATGGATGAGTGGATGGAAGACTCATTGATAGTGAATCATCATCTACTGATGGTTACAATTTTAAAAAAAGTAAGTATACATGTGCCTAGTCTTTCCCCATCCCCCAGCTCAATAACGGAAACACTGTATTTGTCCTTTTAATTTTCCTCTTTTCTATGGAAGAGAATATCTTTGTCAGCCCTTTCATGGACATTGGCCATGCAGAATGAGAAAACACTCAAAGGGAAGCAAGAACAGGGAGGCTGTAAAGTAGAAGAGCTTAACAAAGAGGGTTAAATCCAACCAGGACTCTAATAGTTTCTGAATCTCTGGGCTGGTCACAGGGATTTTTCATTTTAGATCTGTCTTTCTCACTGAACGCATGTCTCTTTAGGAAATCCGTGAACTCTCTCTCCATCTTATCACAGACTCCATAGGTCTCCTACTGATTATCATCAACTGGGACTGGGGAGCCAGGATTAAGCCCCGTGATATATTTGCCTCCAAAGTCCATGCCATACTGCTGAAAGGCTGTGTTATACTTGACCAGTCCTGGATTCTCTTTGTACAATGTGTAGACTTTTCAGAACCATGACACATCTTAAACTTGAAACCAAATTGTTAGAGATACCTTCATACAGTAGTAAATGTAAAAATTTTGTGATCCATTATTTTCCAAAATTGAATCTAATCTTTTTTAAGGTTGTATACTTTTCTGGACAATTTATTACAAAGTTTTCTAATTTAGAGAGAAGTTGGAAGAATTATGAACACTCATAGAGTCATTAACTAGGTTCTACAATTAGCGTTTTTCTGTTTTTGCTTTGTCACGTGTCACGTATTTCTATATAACTATTCATCTACTCTCCATGTTATTAACACATTGACTGCCACACTAGAAAAAAAATTTTCTTTGGGGCCACCAAGTTTTACTACAAAAATAGAGTAAAAACTTTGAAAACAAAACAATTCTTCCTAATTTAGTTAAAATTTTTTTTTGTTTTTTTAAAATTTTCTGTGTATGAGTTATCAGCAACACAATTCATGTTTTTAGGATTAAATTGTCAATATTAATTGTAACAGTAAGAACATCAAAAAGTAAGATTGTCATGAACAAACTGCAGAGTTTTGCTTCATGAGGCCCTGGGCTCAAAACTGCCATGAGTTAAATACAACTCACATGGTAGTTAATGTGTTAAAAAAGAAAAGATGTAGATATTATTATACTCCACCTGTAATCACTTTTATTCCCTCCCCATTGCCTTCAGAGTAATTTTTTTATGCTTTTTCTAGAGTTAATAGTTACATGTAGGAGGTTTTGTCCAATAGGAACATTTCTGTCCATAGTAGAAATAGAATCCCCCGTTACTATTTTTTCTGCTTTTTTAAAGAATTTTTTTCTTCGTTACTTAAGATAAAAAGAGTCACCAGAATATGTCTAGGCATTAGAATCTTTTCATTAAATTGCTTGACCATAGGAGGAGCCTTTTGACGTTCAGCTATAGCAAGCTGTTTGGTTAGAAAAGATTATTTCAGTCCTCCAATTGCTATTCATTTAGCTCTGATGTCTTTCTACGTTTTCTGTTATATGTGAACTTGATTTCTTCAGCCTGTTCTTCCAAGTTTCTCTCTCTTTCTTTCTATCTCTGTTTCTCTCCCCCTGCCCATTGCTCTCTCATTTTTTCAAATGTGCTTTTTATCCTAAAGGTAAAGTCTTCGAGTGTGTCTGCTACCACACTAATTCGTGTTTCTATGGCAGCTTCATCGCCTCGGCAATGCTCCTCAATTTAGCTAATTGGTGCTTAATTTACTTGCAATGCTTCTTGATTTCACAGTGCTCTTTTTTCTGGACCATACGCTCTAAGTTCAATAAATGCCATGTTTTGTCTTCCTTTATTTTGTTAACACACAAAAGATATTTTCCAAAATGTTATATTTCGAATATGAATTTAGTTCAGAAAGTTACATTTCTTTGGTTTTGTGCTTCATTTCATGGGTTGAGAGTTTTTCTCATGGGTTGAGGGTTTCGCTCTGTTTTCTCATTCTGAGGGACCCTCGTCCTTGCTGGTGTCCTGCTTCAGTGGCTCCCTGTTCTGGGAAAGCTCTCATCTCCGAGGCATCCTCCCCATTCAGGCTGTCTGTGTGTAAGAGACGTTTTGGCACTCTATGAAATCTCTCTTTGCTCTAGCCTCAACTTCTAGAAGAAGTATTGTTGTGGGGCCATGCAGCTTGATACAATAGGTTCCTGAGAGAAGTAATCAGCATGTCAGCATGTCACCATGTATGCTTTCTGACTATAACTGGAGTAAAAATCTTGGTCTACAGATTCAAGAATATTAACTGTCAGTTTTTAGACTGGCCTATTTTCTGACTCTGAAACCCCATTCTGACATATTGGCAGGAAAAGAAATTAAGAATATTGATTTCAGTCTCCAGGGGGATCTCCCACTTTTGGAATTCAGTCCAAGCTCCAAAAGTCTTGGACGCCGTGACCCCATTGGAGACAAGATGGCATCTGGTACTTGGTCAGCTGGCCTTCCTGTGACTTACAGCAGCATCCTTTGTCGTGGACCTGCAATTTGTTGCTGTTTTATTATCACTTATGGGGCGATTTGTTTCAAAATGCTTGGTGCATCGCACTGCCAGTATTCTTTCTCTAGAGATGTTTTGTTTTGTTTTTCCTCCCTGGCTGGAACCTGGGTCCCAGTCCTTTTCTTCTTCAGTTCCTTTCAATATTGTGACTCATCTAACCCTTCTTTTCTCTCCTTATCTCATTTTTTCTCTTTGTACCCTTACATCCTCCTCCCTGTAGCTTTCTCTTTCTTTCCACCTTGTGTCCAGCAAACATATTCAAATTTTGAAGTTAAACACGCATATGATGTGACTTAACGTTAATGGGGTTTTGCCAGTATCTTCTACTAGTATAGCCAAGGCAAGATACTATTTCACAGAAGAGAATAGTTTTGTAAGACTTCTATAGTTTATTCCATCTACTCTCTCACAGCAGTTTCTGGGGATTCCAGGTCTTTGGATGACAACTTTCTTCATTTCTAACTCTGAATCTGCCTTGTGGTTCCTTGGCTGTTTCCATGGAAGAATGATAGGCTGCTGCCTGTCATTAGGTTACAACCTTAACTAAAGCCCTGTTATCATGTTTTAGGATATATTTCAAAGAACCTAAACAAGGGCCCCCAAATGAACTGCAACTTTTGTATTTTTTTTTTTTAAGAAAATGTTATGTGGAATAATTGAACTGACATAGTTGAGGGGGTCTTTTTAATGCTAATGAATGAAGATGGGATTCTTGGAAAAAACATTGGTAGCAAATAGGGATTCTAAAGTTATTCTTTGGTTTAAAAAGTGAATTTGAAGATTTCTGTCATCAAGATTTCTCATTTTGAGCTAAGTTTATAATGACTTTAGGTTTGATTGTCTTTTAAACCTGTGTTCTAATTTTTTTTTTTTCAGAATATTATGGGGGTACAAACATTTTGGTTATATATAATGCCTTTGCTTCACCCAAGCCAGTGCTACAAGCATGCCCTTCCCCCATGCAGTGTGCACTGCATTCATTAGTTGTGAGTTTACCTACTCTCATCACCCCCTCCCACCTGACCAGCACCCAGTGAATATTACTACCATGTGAGCACCCTAATGTTGATCAGTTAGTACCAATTTGATGATGAGTACATGTGGTGCTTGTTTTTCCATTCTTGTGGTACCTCACTTTGAATGATAGGCTCAAGCTCTATCCAGAATAATATAGGAGGTACTAGTTCACCATTTTTTTGTAGTTGAGTAGTATTCCATGGTGTACATATACCACAATTTATTAATCTGCTCATGTATGGATGGGCACTTGGGTCGTTTCCACATCTTTGCAATTGTGAATTGTGCTCCCATTAACATTTGAGTGCAGATGTCTTTATTATAGAATGTCTTTTCTTCCTTTGGGTAGATGCCTAGTAGTGGAATTGCTGGATCAAATGGTATTTCTATTTTTAGCTCTTTGAGCTAGCTCCAAATTACTTTCCATGGGGGTTATACTAATTTGCAGTCCCACCGTAGTGTAAGAGTGTTCCAATCTCTCCACATACATGCCAGCATTTGTTGTTTTGGGACTTTTTGATAAAGGCCATTCTCACTGGAGTTAGGTGATATCTCATTGTGGTTTTGATTTGCATTTCCCTGATGATTAGAGATGTTGAGAACTTTTTTATATATTCCCTGGCCATTATTCTGTCTTATTTTGAAAAGTTTCTGTTCATGTCCTTTGCCCATTTTTCGATGGGGTTGTTTCATTTTTTCTTGTTAATCTTTTTAAGTTCCATATAGATTCTTATTACCAGCCCTTTATTGGATGTGCAGAAAGAAAATATTTTCTCCAATTCTGTAGGTTGTCTATTCACTCTAATGATAGTTTCCTTGGCTGTGCAGAAGCTTTTTAATTTGATCAAGTCCCATTTATCTATTTTTGTTGCTGCTGTGATTGCTTTGGGGGTCTTCATAAATTCTTTGCCTAGGCTGATGTCTATAAGAGTTTTCCTAACATTTTCATCTAGAATTCTTAAGGTTTCACGCCTTAGGTTTAAGTCTGCCATCCATTGTGAGTTGATTTTTGTGAGAGGTGATAGGTGGGGGATCCAGTTTCAATCTTCTACATGTGGTTATCCAGTTTTCCCAACACCACTTATTGAATAGAGATTCTTTTCCCCAATGTGTATTTTTGTCTGCTTTGTTGAAGATTTGATGACAATATGAGGATGGTTTTATATCTGGGTTCTCAGTCCTGTTCCAAAGGTCTATATCTCTGATCTTGTGGCAGTACCATGCTGTTTTGGTTACTATAGCCTTATAGTAAAGCTTGAAGTCTGGTAAATTTGCTTAAGATTGCTTTGGCTATATGAGATATTCTCTGTTTCCACGCGAAGCATAGAATTATTTTTTATAGCTCTGTAAAGAATGATGATGGTAGTTTGATAAGGATTTCATTAATTCTGTAGGTCACTTTAGGTAGTATGGACATTTTAACAATATTAATTCTGCCAGTCCATGAGCATGGTAGGGTTTTCCATCTGTTTACATCTACAATTTCTTCTTTTCTCAGTGTTTCATAGTTCTCCTTGTATAGGTCTCTCACCGCCTTCATTAAATATATTCCTAAATATTTAATTTTCTTTGATGCTATTGTGAAAGGTGTTGCATCTTTGATTTGATTTTTGGCTTGACTGTTACTGGCATATATGAATGCAACTGATCTGTGTGCATTGATTTTGTATCCTGAGACTTTACTGAATTCTTTTTTCAATTCCAGGAGTCTCTTGGTTGAATCTTTTGGATTTTCTAGATACAATATCATATCATCAACAAAGAGTAAGAGTTTGACCTCTTCTGCCCCCATACGGACACCCTTAATTGCCCTCTCTTGTCTGATTGTTCCGGCAAGGACTTCCAGCACTATGTCGAATAGAAGTGGAGATAGTGGGCACCTTGTCTAGTTCCAGTTCTAAGCGGGAACGCTTTCAATTTTTCCCCATTCAGTATGATATTGCCTGTGGGTTTAGCTTATATGACTTTAATAATTTTAAGGTATATCCCATATATGCCTATTTTGTTAAGAGTTTTTTTCATAAAAGTGTGTCGAATTTTGTCAAATTTTATGTTAAAACAAAATAACAGTTTGGTCAAACACTGTTGAATATCAGTAACTTTATATGTTCAACTGATAGATAAGGTTTTTGCTTTATGTGCCTTTTAGTGATTGTGTTACAAATCTGCTTACAATAGTCATATTTAAGAAGAGGAATAAGGAAGCTTTGCCATTCATTCTTTCTAAAATATTGTTTGAGACAGATGGTTTACTCCTTAGACGGCCAGTGAAGTGACTCCTGTTCTGAGGAATGACTTGGGACACTGCATCAATTTCTCCTCACATGTCATCTTTCTTCTTCACCAGAAAGGATATATACAATCTGGGAGAGGTCTCATATCAGAATGCATTTTTTTCATGTTCTTAAAATGAGATATAAATGCTCTATTTCTAACAAATTATATTTTGATTTTTAAAATTTCCATTGACTACAGAGAAAATCCTGAGCAGGCGTTTTCTCCATATTTTTCATCTCATGAAGGTAGAGAGCTTTAGTGAACCAGGCATGTAATTCAGAAACCTTGTTACTTTTAATGAATAATATTGGTTCCTTCCCAGAAGAAAAGGGCTGGCTTTTGGTTTTGAATGACAGTTTCTGCTTCTCAGACTATGAAACTAATCCAAGAGTGGTTCCAGACTCTCATTGGTCTCTTAATCTTCAACCTGATCAGGGTCTGAGATCACATTTGGGCTGGGGGCTGGGTGAATAGCACACTCATATTAGCAATGTCTGCTATATATACATAATTACAGAGTGGGGGGCTGGTGTCACACAAGTTCAATGCCTATTCTTGCCTTTACAAAATCAGATTTTTTACAAAAAGTAGAAATGGTAAAATCCCTTGAAAAAAGTTTCTAAAACATACTGGCACTAAAAACAGGTGATTAGTTATTTAAACTTCATATGTTTGTTATCCAGTCATGTGGTAAAAGAAATATCTGAAGTCTCCAACGTGTCCAAGCAGGTAGATTTGTGATGTGTTTGTGAACATGAGTGGAGAAGAAAAGGGGAAGAACATAAACGAGGCCAAAAAAAAAAAAAAAAAAAAGAAAAAAAAAGACATAGACCTATAGAAATATTTTTCAGAAGGCTAAAGGTCATGATGCATTAATGCTTGTGAAAATATTATATAAAGGGAAATATACTTTATTGTGATATGTCAGAGAAGAGATTAACTGGAAAAAAAGCAGCATATCTCCTTGGGGCATAGTAAGAAGTTACATGATGGCATAGACATTCAATCCTCATTTTTGTCTCAATTTTCTTTACCAAAAAACCTGATCTTCAATCTGGAAGTGTCAAGAAAACATTATTAAGGGGTGAGTTAAAGTCGTATCTCCAATATTAAGATAAGTTAGGTGTTGGCAAACTATTTCTGTAAAGATCCAAAAAGTAAATAATGTTGGCTTTGTGAGCCTTATGGTCTCTGCTGCAACCGCTTAGCTCTGCAGCTGTAACACAAAACCAGGCATAGACAACACATAGATGAATGTGGCTTTGTTCCAGTACAACTTAAATTATGGGCACTGAAATTTGAATTGCATGTAATTTTCATATGTCATACAGTGTTATTCTACGTTTTATTTTTTCAACCATTTAAAAAATATTAAGTAAAACAATTATTTTGTGATCCCTATAAAAATATGTGATGGGCCAGAGTTGACCTATGTATGGGCCGTAGTTTGATGACCCTGAGATAAGAGATCACTTAGTCAT
>RJWJ010040494.1:0-13948 GCA_004363605.1 Indri indri
AAAAACATCAATAAAAATATTCGTGAAATTTTATCTGTAAACAAATGTGTTCAAATAGCGATGCTTTCAGTTATATCTATTTTAAAATCTCCTGATCGTTTCACTGTGATGGAATTCTTCTGTGTCTAATATATGTCTTGTTATCTTGACTGTTTCCCCATCCTACCAATAGATAACCTTGAGCAAATGGATGTTCTGGTTCCAATTTTTCATCTATAACATAAAAAGACAGGTTTTGCCTACTGGTCCTATCAAGATAAAGTGAACAATAAACTTATCCCATGGTGAGCTTTGACCTATAACAGCAGCAGAATCATTTGCTTAGAGTACACAACAATTGATGTGATTTAAGTTGTAAAGTGTGAGCATTTTATTCATTTTATTACCTATAATCTTGCATAGGGAAGAGGAGCTATTAACAATTTTATGTGGGCTAGTAAATTTTCCATTGCTATTTATAAGGATGATCTTGTTTTTTTAAAAAACCAAAAAGATACAGAAGAAATATTTTATCATTTCAGAATGTGAATGAAATTAAATGAATGCTGATGTGCAATGTTCTTTTTTATTTAATTGGAATATACCAATATGAATTTTAATTTTTATTTGGCTAATTTTCAGAAACATTCTAAAATGTTATTGTATAAATGTCAAAGAGCCTTTTATTACTTATGTGTGCATGAAAGTGCTTCCACTGTCCCATGGGCAGGAAGTGATCTCATCTCCTTATTTCTGTTAATTTTAATTGCTTCTAATAAAGGTCGAGAGTTGGACATTAGGAAGCAAACCAAAAAATCTGTTTTGTGAAAACAAAAGACACAGTATACTACATTTTGAAATTTCATTCTCTCAGTTATTAACTCAAGAACTAATTTTTTATATTCAGTTTATATATACACTTAGGATTAGCATTAATCACATCGTTTATTAATGGGTTTATGTGGTTTTTTTACTGATGGATAATATACATAGTTTCAGGATACCTGTGATAATTTAATACATTCATATAGTTTGTAAAGACCAAATCAGTGTATGCAGTTGTTTTTGATTGTATAAAATGATAGCCTTTATTTCTTCAGCATTCAGAACTTCCCATAGGATTATTTTGCCAAAGCAATAAGTTTTCATTTAATAACTTATGGAAAATAAGACATATAAAATTAAATATATGAGATTTCTTTTGAAAACACCAACATTTCTATCAGAAGTTTGATTCTTGCTGTGGGTGTCTTTGAACCCTGTGTCTGTGAAATTGAGCATCAGATTTTATTCTAATGACTCTCCTGTTGGACATTCATTTCAATATAGCCACATTTCTGAACTTGCCTATAGAAAAATCTCTTCGCAAACTCTGCCACAAAGGAACATTTCCATTGACTAATTTGTAGAATTAAAGTATTCTTTGACTTTAGATGCAGGAAAGATCACAATATGTTGAATATTTGATTTAGCTTTGAAGGCCTAGTACAAAGTCAAACACACAGTATACCTGTATAAATCATATGAGAAATAATCCAGTTGAAACTGGCTCCTTTAAATCATAAGGTTGCATAGCTGATACCAAAGACCTCTAGAAGCTCATACAAAAGTTGCCAATACTAGTTAGGTTATTAATATAATATGTGAGTGTTACCAGACAACACAATAAGGCTGAAACTATAAAATATCTTTCATAGGTAACTAATAGATGAATTTGTAGATAACTGTAATTTAAGAGGGGCTGTGCTTAATTTTCTATAATCAAATATGAGCAACATTTCTATTGTTTCGTTTTAATAGTTTTTCTTTTTTTAATTCTGTCTGCAGGTCTATCCCAACTAAATATCTCAACCCTAAGGAGTTTTCCGTAGTATAGGACTTCTCAATATCAGTACAACTGACATTTTGGGCCAGAGAATTCTTTGTTATCAGGAGCTATCCAGTGCATTTTGCATGTTTAACAAAATCCCTGGTTTCTATCCACTAGATGACAGTATCACCTTTCCACTCATCTCTCTATTCCAGTAGTATTAATATTATAATAATCAAAAATATCTCCAAACATTGCAAGATTTCCCCTGGGAAGCAAAATCATCCTGAATGAGAACCACTACCGTAGAGCCAGGAAGGTGAAAGTCCTTTCTCCCATCTCATTCTTTTTCTGTCATCTTGGAAGAGAGTCCCTCATGATTACTTGGCATTCTACGTAGTTACTGAAAATGGGTCACATTTCATGCTTCTATTTAAAAATACAGCTAGATTTTACTGAGGGCTCAGGAAGCAAAATTTCCATCTTGGGTTAATATCTAATGAAAACTTGTCCCAATTGATTTATTGCTGGAACAACGTTTTCTGAAGGAGTATACTGCCTTATATTTTTCTTTACCTGCACAGTTATAGGGATTCTTGAAACTAAGAAGTCTTCTCCTTTGATAGATTCTGGAATGCATCATGAACAGCTATTTATTAAGCACATATACAGCTTTTTTAGGTTTTCATGTGTGTATGAGATGGGAATTTGTTGATTGCAGGTGGCAGAAATCTGAACCTATTGTCTAAAGTCAAGGGCAATGCCTACTTTGGTCTAATTCAATGAAGGGCCAGTATAGCTGCCAGAATGTCTATATCTTGGCTTACCTGTGCTACCCTGTATGTGTGTTGTTGGCTTCCTTTCCATATAGACTCTCTCATCATACTTGCAAGATAATTGTAATTGAAAGTCTTAAGATCTTTCAACTTCAGATGCAGGAGGAAAGGGAGCGCATTCAAGTCTGAGGGTGGGGATCTGTCTTAGCCAAACTTCTTAAGTAGTAATGAATGGGAAGGAATTGATAGTATTTAGTTTGCTGTAATATAATTAAGTGGTTTTCAAGTGCAAAAATAACATGATCATTTCTAGGTTGCATGGTCATTTATAAGGTTGTTGAGAGAAAGGATCACAACTTGCCCTTCATTTTATTCCCTGCAGACTCTTCATCATGTTTTGTCCTCAGAAAACACAAAATGTAGAATTTTTTAGGTTAAAAGGGGCTTGTAAATTGTACATCTTTTCTCACAAAAATAGCAAAGCATTTTTTTAATGCTTAAAAACAAGACACAATTCTCAGATTTTCCAGGGAATAGGAGTACCGGGGAGAAGGATAATATGCTATTTTAAAGAGGATTAAATGAAGTAGTAATCATTCAAATGACTTACCTGAGGTCAAAATAGCAACATGATAAATTTTCCATTTACATAATATTTTTCTGTGAGAAGGCAGATCAAAGAGTAGTTTCTAAGTACGAGAAGAGGAGAGTGCAAATATATATTGTTATTGCTAAGAATTCCTTTTTTTAAATTTATTTTTAAATTTCAGAATATTATGGGGGTACAAATTCTTTGGTTACATATATTGCCTTTGCACTGCCCGAGTCAGAGCTACAAGTGTGCCTATCCCCCAGACAGTGCACACTGTACTCATTAGGTGTGAATTTACCCATCGCTTCTACCCCCCCCCCCACCTGCCTGACATCCCAATGGATGTTTCTTCCATATGTGCATGTAAGTGTTGATCAATTAGTACCAGTTTAGTGGTGAGTATATGTGGTGCTTGCTTTTCCATTCTTAGGGTACTTCATTTTGAAGAATGGGCTCCAGCTCCATCCAGGATAATACAAGAGATATTAATGCACCATTATTTTTTATGGCTGAGTAGTATTCCATGCTATACATATATCACATTTTATTAATCCACTCATGTATTGATGGGCACTTGGGTTGTTTCCATGTCTTTGCAATTGTGAATTATGCTACCATAAACATTCCAGTGCAGATGTCTTTTCTACAGAATGTCTTTTTTTCCTTTGGGTAAATTCCCTATTAGCGGGCTTGCTGAATCAAACGGTAGTTCTACTTTTAGTTTTTTGAGGTATCTCCACATACTTTCCCCAGAGGTTGTACTAATTTGCAGTCCCATCAGCAGTGTAAGTATGAGTGTTCCTATTTCTCTGGGTCCACACCTAATTTGTTGTTTTTGGCCTTTTTGATAAAAGCCAATCTCACTGAAGTTAAAGTGATATCTCATTGTAGTTTTGATTTGCATTTCCATGATGATTAGAGATGTTGAGCAATTTTTCACATGTTTGTTGGCCATTAGTGTGTCTTCTTTTGAAAAGTTTCTGTTCATGTACTTTGCCCACTTTTTAATGGGGTCGTTTGATTTTTTCTTGTTGATTTTCTTAAGTTCTATATAGATTCTAGTTATCAACCCTTTATCAGATATGTAGCATGCAAATATTTTCTCCAATTCTGTAAGCTGTCTGTTCAATTTCTAATGATAGATTTCTTGGCTGTGCAGAAGCTTTTTAACTTCATCAGGTCTCATTTATTTATTTTTGTTGGTGCTGTGATTGTTTTTGGTTTCTTCTTCATAAATTCTCTGCCTAGGCCAATGTCTATAAGAGTTTTTCCAACATTGTCTTCTATAATTCTTATGGTTTCATGCCTTAGGTTTAAATCTGTTATCCTTTGTGAGACGTGAGAGGTGCAGATCCTGTTTCAGTCTTCTACATGTGGCTATCTAATTTTCCCAGTACCATTTACTGAATAGGGATTCTTTTCCCCAGTGTATGTTTTTATCTGCTTTGTCAAAGATCGGATGACAATGTGAAGATGGTTTTATATCTGGGTTCTCTGTCCTGTTCCATTGATCTATGTTTCTGTTCTTGTGCCAGTACCATGCTATTTTGGTTACTATAGCCTTGTAGTATAGCTTGAAGTCTGGTAGATTGATGCCACCCAATTTGTTCTCTTTGCTTAAGGTTGCTTTGGCTATATGGGGTCTTCTCTGGTTCTATATGAAGTGTAGAATTATTTTTTATAGATCTGTAAAAAATGATGTTGGTATTTTAATAAGGATTGCATTGAATCTGTAGATAACTTTAGGTAGTATAGACATTTTAACAATACTGATTATGCCGATCCTTGAGCATGGTAGGGTTTTCTATCTGTTTACATCCTCTGCAATTTCTTTTCTCAATATTTTGTAGTTCTCCCTGTATAGGTCTCTCACATCCTTAGTTAAATATTTTCCCTAAATGTTTAATTTTCTTTGATGCTGTTGTGAAAGATATTGTGTCTTTGATTTGATTCTCAGCTTGGCTGTTATTGGCATATATGATTGGTTCACTCTACCTTTTCCAGGTCCTTGCGATGATTCATTAGTTTGTTGATTTTGATATTTCTAGGTCTTTTGGATGTAGCATTTAAGGATATGAGTTTTCCTCTCATGACTGCTTTTGCTGTATCCCACAGATTTTGATAACTTGTGTCCCCATTATCATTTAGTTCAAAGAATCTTTTGATCTCCATTTGAATACCTCCTTGACCCAACAATCATTCAGCAATAGATTGTTTAATTTCCATGACTTAGTGTAGAGATGAGACTTTCTGTTGGAACTGATTTCTAATTTTATTGCACTGTGGTCTGAGAAGTTACATTGTATAATTTATATTTTTTTTAAATTTGTTGAGATCTGTTTTGTGGCCTACATTGTGATCAATTTTAGAGGAAGTTCCATGAACCGATGAGAAGAATGTATACTCAGCATTATTTGAATGGAATGTTCTGTAGATATCTGTTAGGCCCATTTATTCTAGAGTTCTGTTTAAGTCCATTGTTTCTTTACTTACTTTCTGCTTGGAGGATCTGTCTGGTTCTGTCAGTGAGGTCTTGAAGTCCCTGGTTATTACGGCATTGCTGTTTATCATTTTGTTTAGATCAAGCAGGATTTGCTTTATGTATCTGGGTGCTCCTGTGTTTGATGCATAAATATTTAGGATTGTCAAGTCTTGTTGTTAAATTTTTCCCTCTACCACTATATAGTGACCATCTTTGTCTTTCTTTACTTTTGTTGCTTTAAACCTTATGTCATCTGATATAAGAATGGCTACACTAGCTTTCCTTTGGTTTCCATTTGCCTGGAAAATTGTTTTCCATCCCTTCTCCTTGAGTCTGAATGAGTCCTTGTTGATAAAATGCATTTCCTAGAAATGGCAGATACTTAGCTTGTATTTTTTTTTATCCATTCAACCAGCCTATGTCTCTTCAGTGGGCAATTCAAGCCATTCCCATTTATTGAGAGAATTGGTATTTAGGGTGGATTTCTGTTCATCCTATTGGGTGGACTCATATTGTTTTGTTTTACCTCTTGAGCCATTGTGGAATCAGGGTTCTGGGCTTTAGCTTTTGGGTGACTTTACACTGGTGGGTGTCTATTGTGCTGGTCAATGTATAATGCAGGTCTGAGTACTTCCTGCAGGGAAGATCTGGTCTTCTCAGATTCCACTAGCAATTGCTTGTCTGGGAAAGTATTTATTTCTCCCTCATATAAGAAGGTTAGTTTTGCAGGATAAAGATTTCTAGGTTGGCCATTATTCTGTTTTTTAAGACTGAGGTTGGGTCTCCAGTCCATTCTGGTTTGTAAGGTTTCAGTTGACAAATCTGCAGTTAGTCTGATATGTTTTCCATTGCAGGTTACCTACTGTTTTGTCTTACTGTTTGAAGGAGTGCCTGATTTCATGTTTACTTTGGTTAGCCTAATAACTATGTGACATGGTGATTGTCTTTTCACATTGAATCTCCCAGGAGTCCTGTGGCCTAGCCTGACATCTAGATATCCATGTACAAGAAGTAAAGGAATTCTTTAAGTTCTTCTATGTGATAAAAAATCAAAACAGGGGACTTAATGAACCTCTGGATTCTAAGATATAGAACAAAAAGATCTAATTATCTGCAATCAGATTAAATTAAAAAAATAGAGTTTACACTATTTGAGACTTTGTGACTTTCTTGAATGAGAACATTAAGTTTGGAAATATGCAGTCTAACTTCATATATCCAATTAAATATATTTGAAAGTTACATTGTTGTGATACCACCTGGAAAAAATAAAACAGACACTTAATGCATTATCAACTAGAGTCCTGGCTTTGATCAATATCATGCTTCATTTACCCTAAAGAATGATAGCATGCTGCCCCATCATGCTTTCTTGCTTTCTAAAGACACACATCTTTGTACTTGAGAACTGTAATTGTCATTTCACAAAAAGCACATTATGTTAGATGAGGTCTTATATTTCCACATATTTTAGCAAAAGCAAGAACATTCTCATTTGCACAACAAATATGTTTAGTTCTAAAAACACAATTATTTTTTTTCTGTTGCAATGAAGATGGGATTTAAAGTAATTAATATTAGAAGCTGTAAGTTTTTTATTTATGAAAAAATAGCACAATTCTAAATTACTTATGTAACTATATTCAGATACACTCTATACACATATCCAAAGTGATTCATTGAAAACAATATATGTAATTTTTGCCAACTCAAATAACAATAAATCTGATCTTGTAATATTTCAAAAGGATTCCTTTTTCAAGTTAGACAAGATTACACGTTTATAACTGAGAAAAACAGATACTAATTTACATAAACAAACAATTTAAAGAACAAAAATCCTGTCATAAATTATAGAAAGCACCTTTTATATATTTAAAGTACATTTGATTTTTGCTGAATAAAGTGTGTCCAAGTCACCATTTTGTGGCAGGCATTGTTAAATGATCTGAGTAACATTTACTTACAGATATGATCCCTATGGTAAGTTGTAGGTAGGAAGAGATTTTGGTCTCTCCCTGACTTTCCTACCAAGAAAAAAATAGACTCAATGCTAGCAGATTTTTTTCAGATTTAATCCACTTGCTAAATATTAATATTGTGCAGAAACTGCACTTCGATCTCTAGTACTATAGCTGGTAAGAATGATGATAGGACCACAGCTCAAGATTACCTTAAAAAATGGCCAGTTGTCTAACAAAAGAGCATGTACTTGCCACATTGGGTTCTAGGGAACTGCTCTGGTGGTCACAAACCAAATTTAATTGCTGCCTTTCAAACCCCCAAGCTGTCGTAGGGCCACAGGGAAGCCTTGGTTATGTCATCTTTCCATCTTCCTCTTCCATGGGACACTGGAGAGAGAGAGTACAAGACCACCTGTGCAGCAAATGAGGAAGAAGACTTCTTGTTCTCCTTCCATAGGTTTTTGTTTAAATTCTTCACTAAAAAGAAAGACTCTGCTCAATCCTGTACTTACTCTGCCCTTGGCATGGACTTGAACTTAGTTAGGAACTTGATGTCCTATAACCTTTATTGATGAAGATTCCCACCTCTGTATTTCTCTCTGCTCCCAGAAAACTCACCTAAAATCTGTGTCCTACTTTTCTTTATCAAATCCTCTTCCAGAAGACTTATGGGAAGAATACTACCATCAGAAGTAGTTTAGGAAATCAGCTGTACACATGCACTATAGTAGAAAAAGCATGGACTTCGGAGTAGAATACAACCAGGTTGATTTCTTCTTGTATAACTTGCTGGTTCTGTGAGTTTGCAGACCACTGCGCTAGGCAAATCATTTAATCACTCTGAATGTTTCTTTGCTCATTTGTAAAGTTGGGAAAGTAATACTACCATGCAAAGTTGTTGCAATTTGTGAATAAATAATGCATGCAGAACACCTGGAACTTAGTAGAATTTCAATAGATGGTAATTGACCTAAATGACCAACAGTCAGTTTTGATGTAGTAAAAGTCGCATCATTAGATTATCTACTTAACAAGAATGACAAGTCTCATTTTTTTTCTCTTCATAGTGTTTACCAACCTCAATTCCTAATAGATATCTTCTTCCTTTTTTGTATTTTTTTGGGGGGGTGGTACTAAAGAAAATAAAATGTGGATGAAGTGACTTGGAGAGAAATTTTATGTTCTGTCTTTCATATCTTTCTCCTATCAGCTTCTCTCATTCCTTATTTTCAATTCCAGCCTCAGTGACATCAGACATTCAGAGCTACTATGAAATGCTTATCCTTAATGGAGAAAAATATAATCTCCAATGCCATTGCACTTTCATTTCTGTCCGTTAATTTCCCCATGGTTTGTAGTGCTCTGATTATTTAATGTAACTGTTTTAAATCACCAGAAGCAAGGATTTCAGGGTCATATAAATTTGGCAATGACTTCTCAATCTTCAGTTCTACCTTTTATTTCTTTGAGTGAAATTTTGTATCATACTCATTAACTTTGCTTCATGACTTATGTTAGATTTTGTATTAGAAGAATTTAATAGTTGATCCTATCTCACAAAGTCTTTCAAAGTCTGTTCTTCCTTTCCAGATAATAAATGAGACCCACTCTTCTAACCCTTCTCCCCCACACCAGAGAGCTTTTCTCTATCTTTTTCTTATTCCATTTTTGATATGGTGATTACACACTTTCATTCTAAAGAGGTGGTGGACTCTTTGGGGCCATATTTTATTTAGTATTCTTGATCTCCCATGAGTTCTACCTAATACTTAACACGTAGTAGAGGCTGATTAAATGCATGTGGAATGAGGAAATCAAAATTATGTAGAGCGTTGAAGTATTTTAAGTTTAAGATGTTTACAATGGTCTTCTTAAAGCATAGCAGACAAACTATTCTCAAATTACAGAAGAACTTCAAAAGATTGCTTGTAATTTTGTTGTGGCAATTATAATAAATTTTCATTATAGCAAGAATATTTAAAATGGGGATTATATTCCCAAACCAGATTTTAAAAATTCTGTTATTATATAATATACCCAGAGCAGAAGAGCAAACACCTTCTGAATGTGCCTTCTGGAAACTTGTTCAACATTCCTCACTTTCCCGTCTTCTCCAGTGGCTTAGTAGGAAAGGAAGACTTTAATGTGAGTGCAGTGGAAGTTATAAAAATTCATTTTTTTGGCAAGAGCGATATGTGAATTTAGGATATTACTGAAAGAAAGTAACCCTATTTGAATCACTAATTTCCCTTAAAGAAGGATGTTGTGGTATGGGGTAGAGATCCAAAGTTATGTATAGGGTGTATAACTTTGGCAATGCTTGTGGTATTTCCACAAATCCTAATAGTCTATAAATATCTTCTTTGACTCATTTATAAAAATATCTATAACCTTTTCTGATCTAAGCACAATAATGATCAAAAAGCTGGCTATTTGAAAGTTGTTCATTAATGGAAGAGAAGGAAAAAACCCACAAAACTTGCTATAATATATCATTTGAAAAGAATCTTCAGCATGGACAATGCAAATATAATATTAATAGTTATGGTCAATCATAAATAGTTTTAGTAGGTAGCTAATCATGGACTTTAACAAGAAATAATCAAAATCTAAATTAGAGTTATGCTGCATTTTCAGTTGTCACACAAATTTAGAGCATGTGGTATACACTGATTGCTTAACAACCAATGATTTAATATAATAAAGTACTATAATTGTTTTTAATATTTCCTAAATGTGAAATATAAATAAAATGGAAATATGGGAAAGTATTCATCTGAACTCAAATAGAAAGTATACCTTAGATACTAAAGATTTATTGTTTTTAGTGAATTTAGTAACAAATTTCATTTTTCTAATTACTAAATGTAATTTTTCATGCCATTAGTAACTCTGTATCTATTTTATGGATTGATTGCTATAAAATCAAAATCAGAAATCTTACATATAACTTGATAGAAGAAAACCCTGTGCACAGTGCTTTGATAAAATGTAGAGCTAAAAATATTCTTTAAAAGATCTTTCTCCACGCTTCCCTCCTGTCTAAAACCCTGTGAGGCATCAACAGAAAAAGATTCTGATATGAATCTAATGTGCCAAGTTTAGTGTGTGCCCAGAGGCCCAGGCAAAGTTTTACTTGTGGGTATTTTTGTGTTTCTAACCCTCCATGAAGAGAGAGAGAGAACTAGACTTCCTGTAAGTTAAAAGCAAACACAGGAAAAACTCTGAAAATCTAAACTATCTCTATTACATATAACTCTTCGATAAAATGAACTACCAAATTATATGTAATGTATATGGCAACCAAAGGAAACAAAAGATATAAATTAGAACATGGGAAAAACCTAATAATGAAATAAGGTCACCAGAGAAACTAATATTAAAACATTATGTTTTCAAATACTAAAAAGGCAGCAACTGTACCTTTCAGAACTTAATAGAATGGGATTCAGACCCACTGTTAGTTTATAATGAAGGTAGGAACAGAAGAGAAGGTGCAAATAAATGTTCCAGGGTTGTTGGATAGACAAGTCTTGTATTCTCTCAAAAGGATAAAAAATACAAGCTAGAGAAGAAAATACATGAGATAAGTTCAGTGCAAATTTTCTAAGAGATTATACCCTCATAGGAAAATAGAGGGTGGCAGTTGTCAGGTTAGACACACTCAAATTGTAGAAGATTTATGTTAGAAAGAATAGCTAATCTGATCCTCCCTCATCTTTCCATCTACTAACAGCATGCACAGGCTTGCTGCAGGGTGGTGAATGGTTGGAGGTGAGGCAAGGTTGAAGGCAAGGTAACAAGCTATTCTGATAGCACAGACAGGAAATAATGAACATCTTGGCTATGGGTATTTGATGAATTGAAGGCAGGTGAGAGGATGGATTACATGGCTATTTAAAAAGTCAAATCACTTAGATTTGGTGAAAATACGTGAAGGGGAACAAAAAAATGGAAGGAGTCTAGCGCGACACTCAGGTTTCTGGTTTGAGCAGGAGCAGGTTCTGGCCCAGTGAACTGACTTGCAAAAGTTTAGCAACATGCAGTGTGCATTTCGTGTGCAATGTTGATCCCCTAACTGTGTGCAATGAGTACCAGGGATGCCAGGTGATGTTTTCTTAATTTCTTTGGCATATGTGATGCACCCTCCGTGTTTAGGACTTTTCCTAAACTCTCACTACTGTCAAAATTGTTTTAGTCAAGAGATAATGAGTGTGGGGAAACGAACGGATGAATAGGTGAAGCACAGAGGACTTCTGGGGCAGTGGAACAACTCTGTATGATCCTATAATGGAGGATACATGTCATTATACACTTGTCCAAATCTGTACAATATACAACACCAAGAGTGAACCCTAATGTTAACTATGGACTTTGGGTGATAATGATGTGTCAATGTAAGTTCGTCAGTTGGGACAAACGTACCACTCTGTGGGGATTGTTGATAACGTGAGAGGCTGTGCATATGTGGGGCAGGGGGCATACGGGAAATTGCTGTACCTTCCTCTTAGTTTTGCTGTGAACCTACAACTGCTCTAAAAAACAAAGTCAGAGAGGGAGGGATTAGAGTGGATGTAAAGTGGATATCCACAAAAGCCCACAAAGCTAATGTCAGACCTAAGTAAAGGGGTGAGACGCGGGGTGTGTGTGAGGTGGGAGATGGGCTGTGACCTAGGTTAGGGATCTGTAATGATAGAGGCACAAAATTCTGTTTAGGGATCAGACACACACACACACAAAGAATGGGGGAAAAAAAGAATTATTAAACAAATCCCAAAGAGAAACAGAATAACATCAAATTCTTTTTTATCTCAGTATAAATACAATATCTACAACTGTTTCCTAGAGACAGCTATAATTCCTATGTTCCAGGAAAACTCAAGAGCATGCAGCACTCGCTGTTGCATTCCAAGATTTTTAGGTTTTCATTTTTTTTCCTTTTTAAGGTTCTTTCTTAATCCCTAGTACGTATTACACATGAGCTGTGACACATATGTGAAGAGCATATTTTCTGCTTTGAATCCCTGTGGAAGAATCTCTAGGCATTGAAAAAGAATTCAACACATTTTTACTTGAGCATATATTATTTTCCATGTTCTGTTCTTTGTGGTGGGGATATACCAGTAAACTGAATAAATAAAGCTCAGCCTTTGTGAAGTTTACATTCAGGTTAAGGAAGACAGAAAATAAATACATCGCTAACTCAGAAAATAATGTGTAGCTAAGGTGATAGTACACATGTGCTGGGACGAATAACGAAGCAGGAGAAGGGAGTAGAAGGTGGTTGCTGTTGTTGACAGAACAGTAAGGGAGACCTTAGTGAATGAAGGAGTCATATGTGTATTGGGAAGAAGGCTCCAATAAGAGCAAAAAGTAGGGCCTGCTTGGCAGGTTGAGGAATAACAAGGAGGCCAAAGTGGGAAATCGGTGGGAGGTAAGGCAGTGAGGTACCCAGTGGTCAGATCATAGAGTGCCATGTAGGCTCTGTTAGTTACCTCTTGCTGCATAACAGTTCACACCAAAACCTAGTAGCTTAAAACAGCAATTATTTATTATTTCTCACAATTCTGTGGGTTGACTGGGCAATTCTTTCATTGGTCTCACCTGGGCACCCTTCTGCACTGCAGTCAACTAGTAGTTCTGTTGGAGTTTATGCTCTAGGATGTCCTCACTCACTAGTCCAGGGCTTCGGCTGAGAAGGTTTTCTATTTTGGGTTTCTTCACATAGTGGCGGAAATATTTCAGAAGAGTGCGAACAGAGTTTCAGGTCTCTTGGGATCTAAGTTCAGAATTTGCTCAAGGCCTCTTCGGACACATTCCAATAATCAAAGGAAGTGGCAATACCATCCCAGATTTAGGGGGTATGGAAAAAAGCTCTACCTCTTGATGGAATAAGCACCAAAGCATTTGTGGCCATTTATAAACCACCTCATAAGCTATAGCAAAGGCTTAGAATTGTATTGCAAATCATGAGAAGTGATGGGAGGAATTTGAGTAGGAAAGTCATAAGAGCAAATTTGTTTTTCAAAGATCACACTGTCTGCCATATAAAGAATAAACAAGAGACCCGTTAGGAGGCTAACAATGAATAGCATTTTCTCTATCATCCATTAAACTTAAAAAAAGAAGCTGAGAGCTTTTAACAGAGTATGATCCTAATCCATGGTCTTCCTCATGGTTCAACTTGTTGAACCAAAGTGGTATAAATCAGTTAGGTCACAGAATTAAAACTTTCTTTTCCTGGAAAAGACAATGACCTTCATGTATTCTATTCTTACCATATAGAAATTACATTAAATTCTCCATGCTACACTAGGACTTTGTCATTTAAAATATTAATAATAT
>RJWJ010040495.1:0-13947 GCA_004363605.1 Indri indri
TTTCTGGCTATTCAGATTTTTTTGTATGATGAGTACAATGATTTGCTTCTAGAGATCAGAGGCAAACTGTAGGCCTAGTCTAGGGCAAAACTGCAAATATCCAGTGATGCAAGTATCAGTGCACCTTCCTGGAGATATGCCAGAATAAGAAGGTGTTGATATATCCACCATGATGAAGACTAGCACCTGGATCAGTCTTTGGCAAAAGCCAGCTCAAAAAGAGAACATAGGCCACTGTTGATGTCACAGTATTCCTTTGTGTCTTGGGGGGGGGGGGGGGGGCTTCTTTGGCTTCGAGCTTCTGAGACAGCTATTTTTCAACTCTTTGAAACTATTTTGGTTCCCTCTGATTCAACAGTAGCAGTGAAATTCCCAGTCTTGGAGTCTACTGCAACTTCCACTGACATGAATTCATCACAGGAGGTGAAGTTCTGGGCTGAGGTAAGTCTGCAGAGTCGCCTCCAGACTAGGTATCACCAGAAGATTCTCCAGGTTCCTTAGCACACGAAGGGGCAGAAGCCAGTATGTTGGTACCTGGGCCTACAGGAAGCTAGAAGCAGCATCATTATTGCATTGGGTTGTAAAGTAGTATTTCCAGTAAAGAGGAAAAAGGGAGCAGAAAGACCAGTTCCTAGTGCAGTAGAAAGGGAGTAGAGTAATTCAGAATTACAGCATACTTGTCTGCTTTCTGCTTTCCCTGCTATAGAAGATCAGTGATATAACACGAATCCCTGGAACTCTGTTTCTATCTCTATTTCCTATTTACATAAACATAGACTAAATCTATCCTTCTAAGACATTTTCCTCTGGGATCAACTCTACAGTGGTCCTTGGGTAGATGTCTTTGACTCATTTTTAAATAACCATTTTAATAAATAGAAAAGGCAGTCTTAGTAATTACATTTGAATATAAGATAAATGACATTCTGTATTATTAATCATTCCTGTTCACCCCTGTGAGCCCTTCCGAAATTCCTGAAGAGAGAAAATGTCTTTCGTTCATCACTTTACTCACTTAACCAAACGCAATATCTCATTCAAAGCCCCTCAGCAGAAAGTGTTCAGTTACAAATTCACTGAAACAGAAAGCAATAAAATAAGTAGATAACCTGATGGATCGTGTGTTGGTCTTAAAATCTGGGTTCCATTTTCCATACACAAGAAACTGTTGGAGGACAAGTTGCTTGAAACTGTAGATTCATATTCATATCTGTATGAACACAGGGAAAACACATTTATGTTAAGAAGCTAATGAGGAAAATGTGGGCAATGTATAGATTATTGACTCCTGCTTCCTTTAAGCTACAACGTCCAAATCCAACAAAAATGTCTTTTCATCTTTGCCATTCTAATTCTCATATATTATCATCATCAAAAGAACTTGCCGTTCATTATAAATGTGTAATCCTTTCATAGTTAGCTTTCAATAATCTGTCTGTGGGTGATCTACTTTTAGATTATCTAACATCAACCTTCTGTGATTTTTAGGTGATCATTTCCTGGAAATAATTACTATGGGATAAGAAACAAAACCAAGAAAAATAAGAGATTCAATAAAGTGTAATCAAGAACACAAAGGTTTTGGGGGAAAAAACAACAAAACAAGTCTCCAACTTTGGATTTGTTCATAAGAGGCATAACCCTTACTTTCTGAGAATCCAAACAATAATTCTTTCATGTGTTTCATTAAGCCCTAGAAAAATGAAATATTTGCCCCCTCATGATGAGAGAGGCCTTGGGAGAATCTCAAGCACAATGACAGCATAATGTAGTGACTTTTTCTCTTATTGTAAGAACAAAAGGATTAATAGAATACAATCATTTAACGTGGGCAAATCACAAAAAAAAAATCCACATGTCCTTTCTCAGAAAATAAATTATATGCTGCAAGAATGGAGGAAAACATGCCCAGCTAAGTCTATCTTTGTTAGAAATTGTGGCAGATTGCTTTCTATGTTTCTATTCGATAAGAAAAAGCCAAAAGAAAACTTGCCCTTCTGAGGTCCAAATGAGCTAAAGAGTGTTATATTCACATGCCACCAACAGTCCTAATTTCTATGCTATACGACATAATAAAAAGTGTAAAATACCCTTAGGACAATTGCCCAGTGATGCTTACAGAGCTTGGCTGTGAACTGTGTACAAAGGCTGCTGTCTCCATACTTGTGGTCCCGTGAGACAAGGTAGCCTCAAAGAAATAACACCTTTGGCAGATGGTGCAAAGAATTGTAAGTAATAACTAAATATTACTTGATATTGTCTTGAATAAGATAGGACATAAAAGTAAAAACTCCTTGCCTAGAAACTCCTGATTCCTTCAAAAGTACCCAAAAGGATAAAATATCATTTGTACATTTAATTTATCCACTTAAAATCCAATAACTCCTTTAAAATCCATTCATTCTGAAAACACCAGCAAAATGACAGGGAATGGATTTTAAAACAGGGAGAGAGGAAAGACAATTCCACAAAAGTAAAGGGAATGGGAGATTTGAGAAGAGAGAGTTCAACAAGATTGTGAAAATGGGAAAGTAGATAAGTGAGTTGTCACGGAATCCTATCTTACGAGAAACACGACCATAAGTGCCTGCAAGGGACCAATTGAGCACATGCCACTGATCACTGGAAAGTTTCCAGCAAGATACTTATAAATGCAAAAGTGGACAAGGTCCACAAAACAGAAGAGTTTAAACGCTTTGGTTTAAAGAATGTTTAAGGAACAGGTAGACTCCCAGAGGCATCCCCTGCCACCCCAACTGAGAATGCCCATTGACTCTAGGGTCTGGAGAAGCACATTGAGGATAGGGAGGCCACACTAAAAACTGGGGGTATTAAGTTAAAGAAAAGCTAGTGAGATTGCCACTTCCATCTGGCTGCTAGCCAAGGTTCTACCTTCCAGGTAACAGATTGGAGAATCTCTGCCTGGGATAACTAACAGGTTATATGTAGTCCTGAACCATCTATGACACAGCCAGTCCCTACACAATCATGCTACAAAGAATCCTCCATTAACCAAGCACTACACATGTATCCAGAACTTCCAATTAGCTTGTTGTTATTCCTTCCTATTAAATATGAATAGATAACCAAGGACTACTAGATATGAGAGGAGCCTATAACAGTAAAGACAAACAAAAAAATTGTACATTTGGAGGAGCCAGAGACAAAAAAGACAGATGAAGAAAATTTAAATGAGAAAAGACATTGCTTTCTTGAGAGAATAATGAGATGTTCCTTTAAAAGAGACAAAGAACAAAAAGTCCTTGGGAATTAAAAAATATGATCGCATAAGCTAGAAAGCCATTCAAAGTTTTGGAAGATAAAGTTAAATCTCCCAGAAAGTAACAAGAAGATAAGAAGGTGGAAAATTAGACACAAAGATGAGAAATACATAGCTTAATCCAGGATGCCCAATATTCAAGAAGTAGAAGTTCTAGAAAGAGGAAACAGTGAGGTAAGAAGAGGTGTGAGGGAGACATTATCAAAGAAATACACAAATAACTTTCCAAATGTCCAGATTGAAGGCATCTAACACAATGGAGAAGTATTTACATCAAGATAATTATTATAAATTTTGGACTCCAGAGTTTAAAATAAAATCCCAGTAGTTCCCAGAGAAAGGTAACTGATCACAGGGTTTAGAATGACATAGGATTCTCAAGAATAACATTTGAATCTAGACAACATTGAAAAAACGTCTTCAAAATCCCTAGGGAAAATGTTTCTAATCTAGAAATTCATCCTAGACAAACTATCAATCAAGTGTGGGAGTAGAACAAGAATATTTTCAGATGTACAAAGTCTTAAATTTTATACTTCCCTTGCACACTTTCTCAGAAAGCTATTAGAATATTTTCTCCACAAAAAGGATTGAGGGGCTGGGCACAGTGGCTCATGCCTGTCATCCTAGCACTTTGGGAGGCCAAGGCAGGAAGATTGCTTGAGGACAGGAGTTTGAGACCAGCCTGGGCAACACAATGAGACCCCATCTCTACCAAAAAAGAAAAAAGAAGTGAGAGTAAAAAGGAAAGAAAAAGATGTGAGACCCAGGAAATGAGTAACTGAACTCAAGAAAGCAGTAAAGCCGATTATCAAAGATGATCATGAGGGAAAATTTCAAGGAAATAGCAATGCAGTAAGCCTAGACAGTTCCCATTTCAAATGCAGGTGGAGAATTGAAGGTGATAGGACAAGTATTTCCAAGACAAAAATGGTATCCTCTGATATGCGTCAGTATTTTGGGAGGACATTTACCCTCCCAGTAGAGAATTTTATGATGAATTAGAAATACAAAGAAAGCTAATCAAATTTAAAAATGAGATAGTTATTAAATCCAGGAAAAATAAAAGGTCATATAAGAAAAGAGTAACAACGGCATGGTTTGGTGGTGAAAAATATTTACATAGTCATGCAAATGTAAACAATGAATATGATTTTATGATGGAATTCAATATATATTATTATACATAACAACAAATTACAGGCATACCTCAAAGATATTGCAGGTTTGGTCTCAGACCACCACAATAAAGTGAATATTGCAATAAAGCTAATCACATGAATTTTTTTGTTTCCCAGTACATATAAAAGTTATGTTTACACTATACTGTGGTCTATTAAGTATGCAATAGAATTATGTCTAAAAAATATATATACCTTAATTTAAAAATACTTTATTGCTAAAAAAATTACTAAGGATCATCTGTCTTTAGTGAGTCATAATCTTTTTGCTGGTGGCTGCTGACTGATCAGGGTGGTGGTTGCAGAAGGTTGGGGTGGCTGTGATAATTTCTTAAAATAGGACATTAATGACATTTGCTACATCTTCCTTTCACAAAAGATTTCTTTGTAGTACACAATGCTGTTTGATAGCATCTTACCCCCAGCAGAACTTATTTCAAAACTGGAGTCAATCCTCTCAAGCCCTGCCACTGCTTTATCAACTAAGTTTATGTATAAATATTCTACATTCTTTGTTATCATTTCAATAACATTCACAGCATCTTCACCACAAGAAGATTCTATCTCAAGAAACCATTTTCTTTGCTCACCCACGAGAAATACCTCCTCAACCATTTAAGTCTTATCACGAGATTGCAGCAATTCAGTCACATTTTGAGGCTCCACTTCTAATTCTAATTCTCTTGCTATTTTCACCACATCTGCAGTTACTTCCTTCATCGAAGTCTTGAACCCCTCAAAGTCTTCCAAAAGAGTTGGAATCAACTTCTTCCAAATTCCTGTTAATCATGATATTTTTAACCTCTTCCCTTAAATCATAAGTATTCTTAATGGCATCTAGAATGGTAAATGCTTTCCAGAAGGTTACTAATTTATTTTACCCAGATCCATCAAAGGAGTCACTAGCTATGGCAATCGGAGTTTTTGAGTGACCGGATGCGTTGTCAATGAGCAGTAATACTTTGAAAGGAATCTCTTTTCTGTGCAGTATTTCTCAACAGTGGGCTTCAAATATTCAGTAAACCATGCTATAAACAGATGTGCTGTCATCAAGGCTCTGTTGTTCTTTTTATAGAGCACAGGCTGAGTAGATTGACCATAATTCACAAGAGCCTTAAGATTAATGTAAAAGAACAATGTAAAAGAACATTGGCTTCAACTTAAAGTCATCACCAGCTGTATTAGCCCCTAACAAGAGTCACCCTGTCCTTCAAGCTTCGAAGCCAGAGATTGACTCCTCTTCTCCAGCTCAAAAAGTCCTAGATGTCATCTTCCAATAGAAGGCTGTTTCATGTATATTGAAAATCTGTTGTTTAGTGTATTCACCTTCATCAATGATCTTAGTTAGATCTTCTGGATAAGTTGCTGCCACCTCTGCATCAGCACTTACTACTTCACCTTGAACTTCCATGTTATGGAGACGAGTTATTTCCTTAAACCTCATAAATCAACCTCTGCTGGCTTCAGACTTTTCTTCTGCAGCTTCCTCACCTCTCTCAGTCTTCATAGAATTGAAGAGAGGTAGGGCCTGGCTCTAGATTGGGCTTTGGCTTAAGGCAGTGTTGTGGCTGGTTTGATCCTCTCTCTAGACCACTCAAACTTTCTCTGTATCAGCAATAAGGTTGTTTTGCTTTCTTACCATTCATGTGTTCACTGAAGTAGAACTTTTAATTATCTTCAAGAATTTTTTCTTCGCATTCACAACTTGGCTAACTGGTGCAAGAGGCCTAACTTTCAGCCTATCTTGGCTTTTGATATGCCTTTCTCACTAAGCTTAATCATTTCAATCCTTTGATTTAAAGTAAGAGACGTGCATCTTGAACACTTAGAGGACATCGTAAGGTTATGAGTTGTTGTGATTTCTATATATTTGTGTCTCAGGGAATAGGGAGGCCTAAGGAGAAGGAGAGAGATGGGGCAACAGCTGAGCCGTTGAGCAGTCAGAACACCCACAACATTTATTAAGTTCGCCATCTTACATGGGCATGGTTCACGGTACCTCAAAACAATTGCAACAAAAACATCAAAGATTGCTAATCACAGATTACCATAACAAATATAATAATAATGAAAAAGTTTGAACTATTGCAAAAATTACCAAAATGTGACAGAGGGACACAAAGTGAGTACATGCTGTAAGAAACATGGCAACAATAGACTTGCTTGACACGGGTCTTCCTCAAACCTTCAATTTGTAAAAAAAACACAATATTTATGAAGTGCAATAAAGTGAAGTACAATAGAAAAGGTATGCCAGTATTAAAAATGAATAGGATAAATGTTTACTTAGAAATATGGAGGCAAATAGAAGAAAGAGTTAAGAGAGTTGCAAGTGGTCACCCCTGGAAAGCAGTGATAAAGGGCAGGGGAGAACTTGCTTTCAATACAGACTTTTTAATATCATTGTATTTTTACAATTTTGTACATAAATTACATTGGTAAAAATTAAAATAAAAATCAACCTTCAGACTGGTCCACCTCTTGGCAACCTACAATTAAAGAGAATGTCATTGTTTTTAGAAGTGTCTAAATAGTCCTGGGAAGGGTGTAATCCCAAATTTTGGCTGGTCCTAAGAATCTTTTTGTCAAATTCAACTCCATAAAAGAAGTGCCCCAATCTCTATTGCATATATTGACAAAATGTGACTGAGGTCACCAAGAATACAAAACAGATGGGTGGAACAGAATCCACAACTTCCTTCTCCTATTACAGTGCCCTGTGCTTTTAGTGAGCATTGCTCTGAGAGGAAAAAGCACAGGCTTCATTTCTCTACAGGTGAAACCGGAACCTAAAAAATCATCAAAAACTGGAATACTTACCGGTTCATGAGGAAATGAGGTAGTGATTGTAAGAAACACCCTAAGCCCATAACCACACATCCGACACCAATCATTATAGGTCTATGCAGTTTGTTCCCAAAATAACTCACGAATATAATCAACAAAAGATTTCCTAGGAAAAAAATTGAGAATATTCATTTCAGTAAGTATGAACAAAATCTTAATTAATAGCCTCACTCCATCATTTATACTCTAGCATTTATTGTACAGCGACTATCTCAAATACTGAGATTTGTGCTCGGATTGCATTAAACAAATGACTAAGACACAACCCCTGCCCTTAGTAAGAGCTCTGTTTTGCAACATACACAGATACCTAAACAGATAGCTGTGGAACAACATTTAAAGAGAAAGAGAAGCCAGTGAAAGGGATTAAACTTTGGAAAATGAGATGCAAAAGCAGGTGTCGGCCTGCATGTAACCTCTGGCCTTTCTCTCTATGCACTTTCCACAGAACACTATAATGTTCCCTTATGCTCAAAAAGAGACATAAAAGTCAAATTTAGATAGATCCATGTTTTGTAACTCATTATTCATAGAAAACTTTATATTGGTCAATATGACCAAGCCAGAGATCTATTTTTTACTTCTACTTCTTTCCTTAGATTAGATAATACATTTAAGTTAAAAAAAAAAAATAGTAAATGCCCACTTCTCCTACTGAGTACTTCATTAAGTCTGTATTTGAGAAGTAAAAAAGTCAATGAAAAATTTATCCCTGTGTCTTAGAATAAGGCTTTAGGATAAAGAAACTCATTGGAGTAGCCCCGTTCTGATGTTCAGGCCCTTGAAGAGTATGGAGTAAAGAGTTGAAAAAAACCAAATACATAAGTTCTTTGCAAACCATACATTTTTTAATTCAGTAAATAATATCTACCCTGCTCCCACTATATAAAAGGAAAGGCTCTATAATGAGCTCAAGGATTATAAAAATTTCAAAACCTTTCTTCCTCAAGGAGTTAATAATTTTCAAAGCAGTGTTACATATTTTGAAGACTTTTCTTTCAATCTGTTTCTCTCTAGTCTGCCTCGTATTTGAAGAGATGTCAACCTGTACATTATTTTATATGGAGAGTGCCCCACCTCTATGACCACATCGGCCACACTGGCCCCTCTAGAGTCCTAACATCCCATCGTACAGGCCATCATGTTGAAAGCAGTGTCTCTAGAGGCCATTGTTTGAAATCCTTGTCTATTTTTGGGAGAGTGGGGAAAAAAGAAGAACATTCCTTCTTCACACATGAGTGAGTTCACCTTTTAAATAGCCTTGCTCTGTTAGTAAAATAATCACCATGAGAGAGGATGGAAAAAGACAGGCAAGTTTTTGTCAAGGATATGGACAATGTTGCCTATAAAAGTGACTGGGAAAAGTAAGCTGATACTTTTATTGGCATCTGGAAATTACCTCTCTGTTCCCCCTCAGCATTATTTCAGATCTTCATCATTCTCCTCCAGCCACAAAGTACCACCCACTAGCGGTAGAAATAGTTAATATTTTCTAGTTTATCAAGACATTCCAGGCAATCAAATACGATGATTGACCATTGTGTCTGTGTTTTCCATCTGATGGCTTTGCCATTTTCCTTCAGTTCAAGAGGTCTTGGTGCCCATTTGACCACCCAATGCCAAACACACCCCCTGGGCACTGCTGGTCTCTCCAGCAACTTACTCCAGTAATTAAAATCTCCCATATATATTTTAATACTCTGCCTCTCTACTGAATTTGAATCTACAGATATTCTCTAGTTTCTCTCCAAACTTCCCAGAACATTTATCTATTTCCACACATTCCACTTTTCTCCCCTCTGATTCTCTCCTGAAGTCACTGCTATCTCCACTACGTTCTAGCTTCCAAATTTGCCAAAACTTAAAGTGCCCTGGCAAAGATCATCAATCATCTTCATATTATAAAACCGAAGGAATCGTTTTTCATCTTTATCTAATTGGGTATTTCCAATGCTTTTGACGCTGTTGCACATTCTTTTTTTTTCTTTCTTTTTTGGAAATTTCTACTCCCATGGCTCCTATAATACTATTCTCTCATGGTTCCCCTCATTTCTCTGACCATCCTTCTCTTAACACTTTCATGGACTCCTTTCCTTCCATCTGTGCCTTAAACATTGGTGTACCTCAAGGACCCATTGTTTGTCTATTGTACTTATCAACCTATAACCCCTCCCTGAATAACTTCGTCTACTCTTTTTAGTTTTAACAAATACCTACTTACTCACTAATCAATAACTCCAGCCCAGACAGTTCCTCAATGCATGAGACTCATATACCTGCAATGTGGACATATGATTTTGTCATCAATTGTCATGAATAGAAGTTACAGATATTTGCAGATGACATTACAGTTGTTGCAAATACCTCAAAATATTGACATTTAATAATTACTTGAAAATTAATGCTAGATCTTAATATTCGGACAAAAAGCACAAATATTGCTATATTACAAGTTGCTTTAATATTTTGAAAATGTTATTTCAATATAATTAGTTTCCTTTGTACCCACATAGTTTTCATTTTATGAAATTAAAATTATTATTCTGAGATCATATAACATCAGATTGCTACAGGGGTCCTTGGCACAGAAAGATTAATAACCCTTCCAATCCTTAGTGACTCTGCCTCACCTAGAGGATAAAAATAAACTCCATGGCAAGCACACAAAGCTCTCCATTGCTTATTTCTCACCCCCGCCCATTTCTCTAGGTTCATATCTTAATAATTTCTACCTTCATCTGGGCTGGTCAATAATATTGAGTTGAATGTTGCTCCCCTCACAAGCTACTATGGTGCCTCACTCTTATCTTCTTCTATTAGAATTCCCTTCACACTAACCTAACCTTGTTTCTTCACCTGGAAAATTTTTACTAATCCTTTAAGAGCCCATCTGCTCTAAGTGAGGTTGTGCCCCCTTTTCTGTTCCTGTAGGACCTTGTATATATCTATGCCACCACACTTACGGCATTAAATTAAAGTTATTGTTTGCATCTATACCCTCCATTAGACTGTGAAATGAGTCTATGAAAAGACAATATAAGCATATATAATATAAGTTAGTTCTGACTCCATTGCCAGAATCTAGCACACAGGTGGTACACAGCAAGATCTGAGGGAGCTGAACACTAGGAGACAGCTTCAAGCATCATCTGTTTCAGTTTTGCCTCTCCTCAATCCTGATTTTTATTTCAAATATTGCTTAAATATATTGAAAGCAATTTTCATCTTGAAGAAAACAAAATAAATAAAACTTGGAAAGGAGTGGCATTCATATTTCCATGTAGATGTGTTCACAGAAGAAATCTTTCTCTCCTTCTGTCCTCACATATTCCCAGAAAAATCAGAACCTAAGAATAGACCCTGTCCTTCCCTAGAAGCTGCTTCTGAAATAAATTCAGAAAGACATGAAAGCAATTTCTTCTTCCGTCTGCACTCAGAAAAGAGAATTGTCAACTTCCCAGACACAACAGAAGAAAAATGTTTGCATTTCCATTTGTAAAACAGATTCCTTTGGTCTCCCACAATATCTTCTAAATATAAAGATAGAGCCCTAGTTTTCCTTAGGGTTATCAAATGATGGATTTAAATATTAATAAATACTCTGCTACTCATGCGAGGTAACCAAGAAACGACTAGACCAAAAGGACCATGGTGGATATGCGGCCATATTTTGGTGTTATTATGAGGTAAAATTTAAATGAATTATTTCTAAGCATATTCCAAGCATAGCCAGGCTATTCAATCAGTTTTAGAAAACATGTAACTTACTCAGATTAAATGACTTAAAGTAACAAATAAAGAGAATAAAATTCAGACTAACTCCATATATAAAATGAAATATAAAAGGAGGAATGCAACAATAATTTATTACCAATCTCAAAGCTTCCATTAATAAATCCAACTAGAGACGTTGGGATGTTGAATTGTCTCTCTATTTGCGTGAGCATGGAACTCATATAAGATCCAGATAGTGTTTTGGATACATATGCACATGTTATTGCCAACAGAAACATCTAGGGAAGAAAGTATAAGAAAACACAGAAAAGTTTATTTTTAAATTTACATTTGCCATCTGGGGACAAAATGTCTTCTACTGTGAAAACTCAAACTGGGACTAATTTTGGAGGTAATCGTAGCCTCATTATTTTATAAGTGTACCTTGTACATACACAGAAACAAACTATTACTCTAAGTAAGACATAGCTGATAATTCAAATAGGTCTTCAGCACTACACAATGCTATCTGTAGTACAAAAGAATTCATACATACGTTTTAGTGAAAAGAAGGAACACAGAATTACACAAAGACATTGTGTCTGTAACAAATTTGCTTAAGTTCTCTCTGTAGGACAATAGGTCCCCAGATGACCTTGGTCAACCTAGCTCTTCACCCTTCTTGCTTGCAATTCTTGGGCAGAATGTACTGAGAATGCAGGATGTAATGGAGAAAATGTCCAGAACAATCTGAGCTATATCCTCATTTTTCCCAGAATAGGATTCTCAGCAACACTTGAGCTCAGTCATCCCAGTGGTTCCCAGGGTACATAAACCCACGGCAGAGTGTTTTCAGGTTCCTCAGCTGCAGTGCAAAGGGGTGATTACACACAGATGAGACTCCAATCTGGGCAGCTTTCCCGAGCCTTGAGGACCAGCTTGCGTGGATCATAAGTTATTGTTTATTTTTGCTTCCAAGCTAATATGCATATTACAGATTTCCATATGTTGAATCAATTACATGTCCTATGTATTGATATAGGTCCAGAAAGCAGTGAGGTTGATGCAATCCATAAACAACCGTTATGACTTAACAAATAGAACCATTGTGATCACCAGGAGCTAATATACCTTCACTAAAAATGTGAGAAGTTAAATTCTTATAGGTTTATTAAATCAGAAAAGAAACCACTTAGCTTTTAGTAAGAAATTTGAAAACAGGAACATCGTATACTGGGTAATAGTATAGTTAGGTAGGTTAATTACTGCTTCAGTTCAACAAATTATAGATTTATGTTGGCTTACATGGTGGAGAACTGTATGCCACAGTGCTTTTTCCTTGGCCCTATTAAAGATATTTTCTGATGATACTTGCATCCTGGGAGACCATCTGACCTACTCTTTAGCCAGCACACTCAAATCCCTAAGATCCTCACCCATACACCTTCCACACCTCCAGTCTTGAGCCAACCACACAATTTATTTTCTACCTCACACATTCCCTTTAAGATTATTCAAAATCTTTTCTGTTTCTTGGTATCTATATGCTTTTCATGACCAGCAAATGATATCAGCAACTTCACCGGCAAACTTACCTCCATCTCTGCCTCCTCTAATTTTCCTGTAATTTTAGAATGATAGATGTCCCTTCTCCTGCATAATAAAATTCCTCCCTCCATGCTCTTGAATCCATTCTTCCCAATCCTGAAATCCCAATCCGTCAATTATTGCTCCTTCTCCTCTATTTTCAACCTCACACTCTACTGCCTCTCTCTGCACTAGCTTACTAATATGTTCAAGGTACTTCTGTCTTTTGAAAAAAAATTCCTCCCCTCACCTCTGATGGTAGCTACTCTAGCTACCATAAAGCTGTTTGGAAGAATAGTCTAGACTCACTGCTTACACTATTTAACCTTCTATATACCCTTCAGTCAACCACAGTCTGAGATTTCCAGAAGCTACTCTATAAAAGGTTATAAACAACTTCCTGATTTCCCAATCCACTAGCTACTTCTCAGTCATCAGCTTCCTTCATGACTGTGAGTCATTTGATACCATTCTCCTCTCTTGTCTTCCTGAAATTCCTACCCCCGTCCCATGCATACATTTATCTCTGCCTACCTGTTAGACTCTTTCGTCTTAGTCTTCTCTTCTTTGGCCAACTCCTTCAGGCTTTTGTCTTGTACTCTCTACTTTTTTCTCTATGCATGCTGTCTGTAGGAAGTCTCACTTATGCCCATAGCTTTAACTACCACCCATATGCTGAAATATTTCATGTGTGTACACAGTTTGGCTTAGACAATTGTAACCCTTTTTAGTCTCCTCTAGTCTTACCCACATCCAATCTCTCTTCCACATGTCACCACCATTAATTTGGAGCTTGATTTTTCATCAAATGAATTAGTAAAATATAGTGTTACCATATGATTCCATTTCTCAAAACTTTTCAGTAATTCCCAGGAAAAATTCTTGCTTTTTTTAGATGGTAAAAAAAAAAGTCTAATCTATATCTCAACATCATCTGTTGCTTGCCCCTAGATATAATGTTCTACTCATACTTCCTTGAATTCACTGTATCATTTTATGGTTCAGTGCCTTTAACAAGATGTTCTTTCACTTGTAACTTCTTTCCCTTGTGCATCTGGTAAATATATAACCAATTTTCAAGACTCAGTTCATTCATTACCTCTATTGTGAAGCTTTCTTTGTCTCTCTGCTCCCCAAAGAGCCTTTTTTTTTTTTTTTTTTTTTTTTTTTTTTTTTTTTTTTTTTTTTTTTTTTTTTTTTTTTTTTTTTTTTTTTTTTTTTTTTTTTTTTTTTTTTTTTTTTTTTTTTTTTTTTTTTTTTTTTTTTTTTTTTTTTTTTTTTTTTTTTTTTTTTTTTTTTTTTTTTTTTTTTTTTTTTTTTTTTTTTTTTTTTTTTTTT
>RJWJ010040496.1:0-13760 GCA_004363605.1 Indri indri
TAGCTCACAGCAACCTCAAACTCCTGGGCTCGAGCAATCCTACTGTCTCAGCCTCCCGAGTAGCTGGGACTACAGGCATGCGCCACCATGCCCGGCTAATTTTTTCTATATATATATTTTTAGCTGTCCAATTAATTTCTTTCTATTTTTGGTAGAGATGGGGTCTCACTCTTGCTCAGGCTGGTCTCGAACTCCTGAGCTCAGGATGATCCGCCCGCCTCGGCCTCCCAGAGTGCTAGGATTACAGGCGTGAGCCACCGCGCCCGGCCTGAGCTATGTATTTTTGAATACTTCATTTGTAATAGAGCTAACCCTAAGTCTGGGCAAAGGAAGAGTGTTACATGACAGGTGCCATGAAAGAATCTCATTCACCAGTTGGCTGTGAAGTTCTTCTCAATTTACTTGAAATTCCCACACCTGGGGGATAAAGTTACTCTGTTAAGAGAACCAATACAAGAACCAATACTGAGCAATTCTTTTAAAAGATGTATTGAGTTAAAATACCTATATTATCTGTAAGTGAAGGGACAGCCCTGGATATGTCCCTGGATAACTCCCCCATTCTTCTATTAATAGCGCCCCCTATTTTCTTCTATTTTCTAGATTAGTTAAAGATTGTTTCAGAAAGCATAGAGATTGCTTTGAGGGAACGGCAGAGTGTCTGCGGTCCTTAGAGGAGGTGGAGAGGAGGGAATAGGGGATAAAGAATTGCAGAAGAAATTTGAAATGGCATACCAGATAGGACACCCTCTCTGATAAGCCCTGGTCAGAGTATATGCAGTCATCCCTCGGTATCTGAACAGTATCGGTTCCAGAACCACTCCCACACCTCAGACACCAAAATACAAGGATGCTCAAGTCCCTTATATAAAACGGCGTAGTATTTGCATGTAACCTATGCACATCCTGCTGTATACCTTTTTTTTTTTTTTGAGACGGAGTCTCGCTGTGTTGCCTGGGCTAGAGTGCCATGGCGTCAGCCTAGCTCACAGCAACCTCAAACTCCTGGGCTCAAGCGATCCTTCTGCCTCAGCCTCCCGAGCAGCTGGGACTACAGGCTTGCGCCACCATGCCCGGCTAATTTTTTCTATGTATTTTTAGTTGTCCAGCTAATTTCTTTCTATTTTTAGTAGAGACAGGGTCTCACTCTTGCTCAGAGCTGGTCTCAACTTCTGAGCTCAAGTGATCCTCCCGCCTCGGCCTCCCAGAGTGCTAGGATTACAGGTGTGAGCTACTGAGCCTGCCCCCTCCTGTATACTTTAAATCATCTCTAAATTACTTCTAATACCTAATACAATGTAAATGCTATGTAAATAGTTGTTATACTGTATTTTTTATTGGTGCAATGTTATTTTAAAATTGTTTTCCAAATATTTTCAATATGTGTTTGGTTGAATCTGCAGATGCGGAACTAGTGGATACAGAGAGCCCAACTGTACATGTGTTCAGGGGAGTACTGTCAGGTGGATGGGACTGAGAGGAGAGGGCAAAGACAACACTGAAAACATGATTAGATCAGGAAGGGCAGGCCCTAGGTGATGGAGTATCTGAAGGTAGAGGCTGAGACCAGAAGCAGGGGGAAGATACTAGATATAAAAGTTAACCTCCTTCATAATTTTGTTCAGAGCAGCACTGTTACTTTAGAACACCTTCGACCAGAACAGTTTCTCTTCTCAGTATTTTTTCTATATACTAGATTCCTTCAAGTTTGGGCTTTTCCCCCTTTCCCAACTCTCTTGGCTTTATATGAGAAGAGAGTACCTTTTGTGGTGACATCTACCACCTCCGCTCCCCTTACCTGCCCAGCTCCACAACCAAATCTTTAATGGCTTTCTGTTTCCCTGACAACATGGTATGGTGGTTAAGAGTTAAGTCTCTGGATCCAAACTGCCATTTATTAGCTGTGTAACTGTAGGCAAGTTGCTTAATCTTTCTATACCTCAGTTTCCTTATATAAAAATAGAGATAATACTACCTTTCTTAGAGAGTTAAGTGAATTAATATTTTAAAAGCGTTTAGAACATTGCTTGCCAGATTTTAAGCTCCAATAAATGCTAGGTATTAGTTAAATTTAAACTCCTTGACTCCAGTTTTAAGGCGCTTCATAATCTGGCTTCTGCCCATCTAATCTTCTGTGCTATTACTCTTTGTCTACTTCATTTGAGTCTTGCTGGTTTCCTCACTGAATGATGAATCTATGCATAACTCCAGATGGTTTCCATTGTTTAGAAGACCCTTAACAATTCAAATCCTACTGATTTTTCAAAGCTCACTTCAAATCCTGTCTTCTCTTTACTCTTATTACTTCTGTTCTCATCCATCATCTTCCCACCTGAATTCACAGTACCATAGAATTTAGTGAATCATTACACACTCATCATTCCTTCATGTGAATCACTTTTGTCTCTCCAATAGCCTGTCACCTCCCTGAGGACAGAAACAATACCTGGTACCTCTGAGCCCTCTTTCAGTGGTGTGAACACATTGCTGTTCTCCATTTCGAGCATCCATGAAGAGATTCAACATAGGCAACAGGATGGTGTGAAGAATTCATAGTTTTAATAATAGATTAGTTAGGGGTGGGGATGATGGCTTCTGTCCTATCTGTACTGTTCTCCAGAAGCAGAGACTCCCTTCACATAAGATCCAGATAACACCCACTTCATTTCTGAAGTAGGAAAGCAGAATATACGTTATCCACATATATTCATCATAAACTTTTTTCCCTATTTCCTCCTCTTTTGAGTTTCTTATGGGTAATGATCATGTGTTCCTTTTTCAGTTCTTGGTTCTTAAAAAAACTCAACCCTTAATTTATTGATTGTTAGGACCCCACCTAACCACTAAGCTTGTGGGGGTGATCTCTGGAATAGATGGATTGGAGCAATTTGCTTCCTATAAACAGGACTGAAAAAATTGGTGGAGAGCACCTATGGAGGTCTGGAATGCAGAAACCTTGTGCAGAATCCTTATTCTGTGATGGTTTTGACCGCGAACTGCAGCCTCATCTGACTTTGGATAAATGTCATTGTTTCATGTATCTCCTAGTCCCTACTGTTTCCTTTAGTGATTCTTTATGTTCTTCCATGCCACTCTCTATCCCCAGATCATTTCCAACCAGTCATGGGATTGCTGGCCTACTTATTGGATGCAAAACCGCAGAACAAGGAGACCAGAAAGGAGTGGGGCTAGGAGGGTTGCTGAGGAAAGAGGAACTCCAGCATCAGAGGGGAAGAGATGCAGCTTCTCTAAGTCTGGCAGGAAGGCTCGGGCATCCTCCAGAGCTGCCTGAGCTGCCACGGTAAAGTTGGGGTCACCAGAAATTAAAACATCAAAGACACAGGAGTGGAAGTAAGCATCTTCCACTGGAAGCCCTTCCTTGCACAGCTGTCTGGCAATATCAGTGGTTATAGCTCCCCGATGATTGCACTCTGATTGAGAGAGTTGCTGACTTGGAGGGCATCCCCCAACACAGAGTTGCAGGTCCTGCTCAGCTGAGAATGCCCTGGCCACATCCTCTGCTACCTTGATAGAGAAGGACAGATGCCCAGCTGTCTGCCGAATGATTATAGTTGTGCCAATGTAGGCAGCTCGGATCTCCACATGGCTCCCAGGGTTAGCAGTTTGAATAGACAAACTGGAGCCACCAGGTCGGTCACCTCCGTTGATAGAACCATCTTCAAAGGCTGCAGGAAGATTGTCCACTTCAGCCTGGTAGACCTTCTGATCAATGCATTCCTGCATGTTCTTAAATATGATCGTGAGCTGTGAGGGCAAGAGGGAAAATAGCTCATTCTGGGCTCGGCGCATCCTCCCCCCAATCAGACCTCATACAGTCAGGGATGTGATCCAAGCACAGAGATGCAAGGCTTCTCATGGCCATCAATCCTCGATCCCTTCTATTCATCTTTCAATATTGCCTTATCCCTACTTAATCCCGCTCTCTACTCAAATCTCAGCAACTCCCAAGAAGAGAGAAAGTTTTCCCTTCTGAAACTCCTCAAGTCTACTCTCCCCAACTTTCTCTTCAGCGTTTTCTGCATTTCAGTGAAATTCCCATCAAGGGAAGTGATTTACAGGAGCAAGTGTTTGGTAGGAGGGAGTGATTCAAGATGGGGAGTGCTTGAGGAAAAAAGGGAATAAGGAGCATTGCTGTGCAGCAGTGGGAATGAGGAGTAAGTGGTACGGAGGGGTAACCATGAGAGATTTTCATGAAGTGGGTCTGGAGGAAAATTGAGTCCCTGACCTTCCGAGTGGTGGTAGCGTTGGCCCCCAATGCCACGGGGGAGCTGGTGGCCTGGACAAAGAGGAAGTCATTATCCAGCAGGGGCCAAGCTCCTTGGACACGGCACGTGTGAAAGTGGTGGTAGAAGCTGCGCACGTGGGGGTCTCCGAAGGAAGCGCAATGCAAGAAGCCCGAGGGACGACCATGCAGCCGGGAAAAGCGGCTTTCATAGTCACAGGGGTCCGGGGCTGGGAGGCCCGGTCCAGCACCTGGAAGAGCGGGGCCCCGGGGCGGGGGAGGGGCCGTAGGGCCCTGACGGGAGCAGTTGTGCTGGATCATCAGGTCTTCAATGCCATGCACAGCCGAATGGAAGGCGAGGTCCCCGCGGCAGGTGCGGGCGGTGCGCCGAGTGCAGAGCGCGTAGGAGCGGAGGGCTCGACAGAGGCCACCGGAGCCCACCCCTCCACCTCGGCCGCCGGCCGCGCCGCCGCCGCCCCCTCCTCCTCCTCCTCCTCCGCCTCCTCCTCCGCCTCCTCCTCTTCTTTCTCCTTCTCCTTCTCCTTCTCCTCCTCCTCGAAGCGCTCCTGAGGAACCCCCACCTCTAAGGCTCAGCGTGGACGACACATACTCGGCATTGCAGCGGAGGATCTTGCATTGAGAATGAGCTGAGGACGGAAGGGAGAGGATGGTGAGATAGTTCCCGGACCCCTCCTCTATTAGAGTATGCTCATAACTCTTCCAAATCTCATCAAGGGATTTCAGAAGTTCCTGAAACCCAACTAAGGGCCTTCCCCATCCCAATCCCCACTTCCCTAGTCCTCTCTTAACTCAGTCTTACTAAAAATGTGTAAGCCTGCGTCTCTTCTCCCTGTCAGTCAAGGGCTTCCCCAGTTCCCTTCCCCAAGTTGAATAGAACGGGAAATAAAATACACTTATCCGGGAGTAGGGCGAGTGACTAGGACTCTTCAGCACCTGTCTCTCCTCACTCGCACATGCTCACATGTCCGACCCTACATAGCAGCCTACCCTCTGGATTTCCCCAACCCCCTCCCTGGCCCTTCCTTACCATGTCCACAGAGGAGCAGCAGGAGAGTGAGAGTGCTTAGAGTTGGGGGACTGCCATGGGGGGACTGGGGACCAGTGGACTGGCCTGGATCCCCCATACCTATCCAGCCTGGTCCCCCCAGGCGCCGGTTCTTCCCAGCTGATGACCCTCCTACCTGGTGAATTTTGACCGCACGTCCTGTAAGCGACTGAAAAAAGAAATTTGGCTGGGCATGGGGAGAGAGATGAGTTGAAGACTGGTCAGGATGATGTGAAGAGAATCTGGGGAGATTGAGAAAAGGATGAACAGACTGGAGTTTGGGGAGAATGGGACTTCTCAAACTATAAATGTGGCTATTAAGCTTCTGTGCCCTGCTCCTGTGGCCACTTTCAAGGCCCTTGTGCAATAACCCTAGGTGGGGGTGGAGAGAAGGTTGAGTGAACTCTTGGGGCAAAGTCCACTGTATTGCTCCATCCTGAGCTACCAAACAGCAGATTTGTCAAAAATGGAGGAATCATGGGGATAGATCAAATACCAGTCACCAGTGGGATCCCCAATAGAATTAGGATATGAAAATATTTCAGAAATATGCCTCTTATCTGTCCCTCTCCATCAGAAGGGACACCCTCCAGGTGTATTAATTTCTCTTCCTTCTTTCTGTCAGAAGAACACAAGGAATAAAAGTGGAATACCCTCCCCCTCTAGAACATTAGTATTCAAATGAAAAGGGAACCAATCTCTTTATCAGCTCTAGAGAGCTGCAGTTATAGTCCCTCTTTCTCATTGAATAATAGGATGCAAACCAAGCATGCGAATCAATACTTGTTTTTTCTTAGTTCTTGTATTTTTCCAAACCCGACTAAAGAACCATTCTTCCCATTGATCTCCCCTTCGCAAATTCAGAAGTTTTCAGTCTTTTGATGAGGGCTGGGGTCGGGCAGAGACTAACTCCCTGCTGCAGAACTCTCCTCTCTTGGGGTAAGAATATGATTGGGAGAAGAGTCCAGCAGGAGGGAGAATAGAATAGAGGGACTGGAGATGTAGGGAGAAATAATTTACAACAAGGGGTAGCCCCCACCCTTGGAATCCCAATGTGAAGGGCATTGCTAAGTAGGGCAGGCTAGAAGGGTGTCAGTGACTAATCATCTGAGGCCAAATTTGGCCTTGGTGAGAAAAATACAGAATCGAGAGTGTGGAGAACTCCTAAAATTTCATCAGAAAACTTGAGGTAACAGGGTAAAGAGGGAGCTAAGACTGCCCAAGGAGAGACAGAGGATTAAACTTCAAATGGCTAGAGGCCAGAGGCCAGAAGGAAATGAGACCGAAGGAGAAATGGAGATTGGGGCACCTTGATAGGGAGAGATCCTAGCTTTTGGACCAAAGACATTCAAGTAGGCGTCTGTAATTTTATAGAAGTCTAACTTCAATCCAAAAACTTATTAAAGGAATTGCAATTTCATTTTGACTTACTGTTTCCAGAGGTCAAACATTACTCTGATATCCAATTCTCCAGCCATGGTTGTCTACTCTGTCAGTCGGCTCCAGCCAGGGGATCCCCCGTCTCTTTCTCCATGTCTCCCCTAGGTCCCCAGATCAGCTGCAATCTCACTGAGGTCAGGGAACCAGAGAAGGTTTGGTGTGGGGGGAAGGGGGAGTATATGGCTGGCCGGAGTACTGGACAGCTGAGCAGGGAGGGAGGTGGCTACTGAGTTGACGGTTTTAAAAATAGCTAAGTCCAAAATTCCAGGAACGTTAGTGGGGGTAGGGTGTGGGAGTGGGGGGAGTGGGGAGGGTAGGAGGATTAGAAAGAGTATGGAGTATTGGGTGCCAAGTGGGGATGGAGAGAAAAATATGACAGATAAGTCAGGTATCCAATTCCAGCTTGTGTGACTTCCAGTCACTGCCTACTCCAGGCAGCCCTCCAGCATTCTTAATAATGAATTCCTGGCCTTTAAAAATTGTAGTGGGTGATTGGATGCCTTTTGTTTACCACTCTCATTTTTGCTGTATTGAATATTACATTTAGTTTCTACAAATGGTTATCTGGGAGGTAACTGACTTTAAATAAGATCCATAGCAGAGGTAATTCACAGCCCCTCCTCCATCTGTGCAGACAGATTATTTTAGAAGGACTAAAAAAGCCAGCTGTCCAGAGAAGAAATCTGAGCTCTGAGTTGTTCAGGATGAAGGTTCGTTCAGTCTATCTAGCTCAGATCCTTGCAGCTGTCTATCCCCCTACCTCCTCCGTGTTCATTACCTTAGTTCATACAGCAATTCCTCCTCCCGCCCCCTTAATAATACGTGCAAAATATAAACTCCCGAGTTGCTGGGGGAGAAGGCTAACAAAGGCAAAGAGGTGAAGAAAGACCGGGAATAGAATTTTTTGAAGGCTACTAACCCATAGGGGAGGGGGAGTTGGAGAGATAAGTGGAGGGAAAAAGAGATTCAGAAAGATACTTTTGTGGAATAACATAATCTTGTGAGTTTAAGATATTGCAATCAAGGGATTTAGGCATGTCATGTTTTTGCAGCCATATGAATATCTGAGATCATCATCTTTTAGTATTTGCCAAGTAAAATTAATGCAAGGACTGATTCCAAATAGTACCACTAAGGCATTTGTACCAATTGGCTCTACATTTAATTCAGAGGCCCACATAATACTCTTCTCAGATATATGTATATCTCACGACTTTAATTTTTCTCTCAATCACGAGGCCATATCACAAGGAGTTTTATTACAAAAATGTAAAATGCCTCCAACCAAACTATTCAAGTGAAGTGACTTTAAAACAAAATAATTTGTGTATGACGTCCCAAGTAGGATATAATTTAATGACAAAGAGAAGTGACAAAAAGTATTTTTAAATAGCCATATTATAGACTATAGTGTTGGTATTATTATTGTGAAACTATTTTAGGTGTAATGTGGGATTAAAAAAATCAGTAATAATTTTGGTGTCTTTGAGAACCCGGATTTTTAGTGTGGATTAAAGAGATACAGATTTATGATTAGTGAAGTTAAGAAAAAAATCTACAATTCTGAATTTAAATTGCAAGTATAACTGTGAACTCATGGTGTATTTTATCCTAAAAAATTTCCTAGCTTTATCTTGAAAAGGCCTAGAAACAATGATCCAGTAACAGTGAACACCTCTAGTGTCCAAATTGTGCTATCAAAATACCAATTCCCACTAAAAGGAACCAGGACTTCTTGGAGAAATGGCTGATTTCAAGTTTGGGGCAGGAATTGCCCCAAGGAAGGATAAACAAGGAAGGCTATTAGGATTGTAGCAAAAGAACTCAGGAGCCAAATAGAATAGTTCCCACTGGTCAAAGATGGGACAAGTTGAGCATCAAAATGGGTACTATCTGCAATGGATTGAAACACATCAAATGTGTTTAAATTAATAAGTTCATAATGATGCTTAAAAATACAAACTCATACAGTGGTGTTTACAACCAGTTACAGTTTCCTTTGTTCCTTCTCCACTTCCACTGCTTCACTTGACTAGCCTTAAAAAAAAAAAAAAAAGAAAAGAAAAGAAAAAAAAAATACAAACTCATTGGTCATTGTTAGAGAATGCTATCGGGTTAATTTATTATTTAAAAAGCTGCTAGTAATTGGAAAGAATCTAGTATTTATACTGATTTTTCATTTTTCCTATGAGAACTGTATCTCAAGATGAGGGAGAAATTTCTCTTTGTAGAAGTATTCCAGTAAACAAATGAAGAAGGAATAACATAATTTGATATCAACATTTTGTAACTCCTAATGATTTAATCTATCTAGGCAGTGATAAACAATGACTGTTATCTATCACAAAAAGGAAGATAAATATGTCTTCCTGATCATAGATGGAGTACACAACTCCATCTTGCATGAAGTAACTACCTTGCAAAAAAACACTTCAGTCTGAATCTGATCAACTTCTATTCTAGAGCTAACTACTAATTTGTAGAAAATATATTAGATATCAAATAATACCTCAGAGGTGCAAATTCAGACTGTGAGAATACTCTACAGGACAAATAACCTGTGTTCTTTAACAAATAAATTGAAAGCAAAAAAAGATGGAGGGTGGCTGGGCGTGGTGGCTCACGCCTGTAATCCTAGCACTCTGGGAGGCTGAGGTGGGTGGATCGCTCAAGGTCAGAAGTTCGAGACCAGCCTGAGCAAGAGTGAGACCCCATCTCTACTAAAAATAGGGAGAAATTATCTGGACAACTAAAAAAATATATATAGAAAAAATTAGCTGGGCATGGTGGCGCATGCCTGTAGTCCCAGCTACTCGGGACGCTGAGGCAGAAGGATCGCTTGAGCCCAGGAGTTTGAGGTTGCTGTGAGCTAGGCTGATGCCAGGGCAACAGAGCCAGACTCTGTCTCAAAAAAAAAAGTATTAAAAAAAAAAAAAGATGGAGGGGGAACCTATAGACTACAAAGGGACTTAGACATCAAACAGTGCACAGTATGGATTTTATTGCATCCTAATTCAAGAAAACAAAACAAAGCAAAAAAATAAGATAATTGGGGAAATTTAAATGTTGATGAATACTTGGTGTGATAAGTGGTACTTTAAAAAAAAGAGTGTTTATCTTTGAGAGATATATCTTGTGATATCTGGGATTTTTGTTGTTGTTGTTGTTGAGACAGAGTCTCACTCTGTGGCCCTGGGTAGAGTGCAGTGACGTCATTGTAGCTCACTGCAGGTTCCAACTCTTGGGCTCTAAGCAATCCTTCTGCCTCAGCCTCCCGGGTAGCTGGGACTACCGATGTGTGCCACACGCCTGGCTGGGTTTTGTTATTTTATTTATTTATTTATTTATTTTGAAACAGAGTCTTGCTCTGTTGCCTGGGCTAGAGTGCCATGGCGTCAGCCTAGCTCACAGCAACCTCAAACTCCTGGGCTCAAGTGATCCTCCTGCCTCAGCCTCCTGAGTAGCTGGGACTACAGGGACGCGCCACCATGCCCGGCTAATTTTTTCTATATGTTTTTAGTTGTCCAGCTAATTTCTTTCTATTTTTAGTAGAGATGGGGTCTCGCTCTTGCTTGGGCTGGTCTCAAACTCCTGAGCTCAAACGATCCTCCCACCTAGGCCTTTTTTCTTTTTCTTTTCGATAGAGAAGTCTCACTCTTGCTCAGGCTGTTCTCAAATTCCTGAGCTGAAGGAATCCTCCCACCTCGGCCTCCCAGAGTGTTAGGATTACAGGCGTGAGCCACCACGCCCGGCCTGGGATTTGTTTCCAAATAATCTAGGGCTAGGGAGAAGTGGGTGCAGGTAATGATAAAACAAGATTGAAACATGAAATTGATCATTGTTGAAACTGGGTGATGAACACACAGGGATTCAATATAATAGTCTCTTTCTTTTTGTAATTGTTTGAAAATTTTATAATAAAAATTTAAATCCAGAGTAATCTGTGGTCCCTTTGATATATATTTGTACAATTTAATTTAATATTTATAGGTTTATATATAAAATATTATTTAAATATAATGTGTATTCTTATATAAATATGTTATATATTTTATACATGTATATATGCACACATATATATTCTTCGCATAGTCAATTGGTATTGGAGAAATTTGACCATCATCCTCATCAAAGCTCATTGACGAAACACCACCAGAAATAAACCTGTAGTTTAAAAAGTTGGGTGTGTTTGGCTTGCTATAGCAAGGAAGAGAAAGCCCCTAAAGGAATTATGGAACCATTTCACTAAGGGAAAGTTAAGAGGAGCCTCTTTTTTTTTTTTTTTTTGAGACAGAGTCTCACTCTGTTGCCCTGGCTAGAGCGAGTGCGGTGGCGTCAGCCTAGCTCACAGCAACCTCAAACTCCTGGGCTCAAGGGATCCTTCTGCCTCAGCCTCCCGAGTAGCTGGGACTACAGGCATGTGCTACCATGCCCAGCTAATTTTTTCTATATATATATTTTTAGTTGTCCAGATCATTTCTTTCTGTTTTTTATTAGAGAAAGGGCCTCATTCTTGCTCAGGTTGGTCTCGACCTCCTGACCTTGAGCGATCCACCCGCCTGGGCCTCCCAGAGTGCTAGGATTACAGGCGTGAGCCACCGCGCCTGGCCAGGAGGAGCCTCTTATTCTGTTGGATATTTCTGAACTAGAGTTTAGAATAGTGAGGGCCAATTTTGGACTGAATATTGTTGAGGAGTGAGGTATTTCAGTGATTGGCTATCTAAATAATTTTTACATAGAAGGTGGGAGGATTAAAGAGGATTGGAGTCTAAATTGGTTTTGAAAAAAGCTGCAATTACTCATGTTTGAAGAGGGGATGTTTGGTCATTTTGTGGTTGGTCTTATCTCTATTTTGTTCAAAGCACAGTGGTGGTGTGTCTCTGATAAGCTGAGAGATAATAATTGCCAACCTAGACTTCTATACTCAGCTAAAATATTATTTCAGAATTAAAAATAAGTAAAACAGGCTGGGCATGGTGGCTCCCACCTGTAATCCTAGCATTTTGGCAGGCCAAGGTAGGAGGATTGCTTGAGACCAGGAGTTTGAGGTTGCAGTGAGCTATGATGAGTAAAACACTTTCAAACAAACCAAAACCTGAAGGAATTTATTAATACCAACAATAGATGCTCATCAGAAGAACTTTTAAAGGACTTGCTATAGAAAGAATGACTTCGAGCCCAAAAGGACAGATTAAGATGGGAAAAAGAATGATAAACAAAGAAATAAGTTTGTGGCTAAAGCTAAACAATTACTGTATCTTAAAAATGACTACTTTTGGAAGTAAAAATCACAACAATAGCACATAAGATAGGATGGGAATTATTATTAAAGCTGTCCAAGACTCTCATAGTGTTTGGGAGGAACATATCAAAATTGATTGAATTTATGCTTTAATTATTATGTGAGTATGCATTGTAAGCATAGCTACCAAAATAACAGGAGGGAAAAAGGTATTATTTCTGAACCAAAAGAGGAAGAAAGGGAATTAAAATAATAAAACAAGACAAAAATTTAATCCAAAAGAAGAGAAAGGAGGAGAAAAAGTGTAAATAAAAGACAAAATATTATCGTAATCTCAATTTTAAACATAGGTCATTCTCACTGCTCTGTACAGAATGGTTTTGGAGAGGGGGAAGAATGGAAGCAGATTCAGCCATTTAGGACTCTGACTGCAGCCATGGAAATGATCAGAAGTGGTCTGTCTTACGATATATTTTGCAGGTAAAGTCTATAGGACTTGCTGATGCTTAGACATTGTTTTTGAGACTAATTTTTACTACTTTTGTCAATGTTTATTTTATTTTATTTCTTGAGATAGAGTCTCACTCTGTCGCCCTGGGTAGAGTGCTGTGGTGTCATCGTAGCTCACTGCAAGCTCAAACTCCTGGGCTCAAGCAATCCTCCTGCCTCAGCCTCCCTGCCTACAGCCTCCCTCCTGTAGCTAAGACTACAGGCCCATGCCATGACAACTAGAGATTATGTCTGTCCACGTAGACTGCTCCTCAGAAGGACTTTGGGTGTTTCTGGTTGGTTTCTGGACTCTAGCACACACACAGTTCTCCATCTCCTGAATAGTTCTTAACATACTTATTATAATGTTGTGGATAGAATGACCAGATTGGGCTAGCAGGAGAGCTTACTATGAGAAATGAATAGTGATTAGGGTTCATGATTAATACCTGTGTGTGTGTGTTTTGTTTTGTTTTGTTTTGTTTTAGAGACAGGGTCTCACTCTGTTGCCCAGGCTGGAGTGCAGTGGCACCATCATAGTCACTGTAACTTGGAACTCCTGGGCTCAAGCAATTCTACTGCCTCAGCCTCCAGAGTAGCTAAGGCTATAGGTGTGTGCCACCATGCTTGGAATTTTTTTTTTTTTTTTTTTTTTTGTAGAGACAGGGTCTTGCTATGTTACCCAGGCTGGTCTCGAATACCTGGCCTCAAGTGATCCTCCTGCCTCAGCCTCCCATGTGCTGGGATTACAGGCATGAACCACTGCACCTGGATTACCTTGTATTTTTTTTGTCCCCAGACATTTATTGCTAATCAGACAAAGATTTCTGTTATTTAGGCCTGCACTTTAGCTGCTACTATACCAAGGAAATGCCATTCTAACAAATGTTAGGTTTCATCTCCCTCCCCTATTCCATCTTAGATTTGGACTATATTAATTAACCACAATTAACTTGAATCTTGATGCCAAGCCAGGAATATTCTGAGCTAGTTGGCTTAGTTCAATTCTGCAAATATTGACCATAAAATTTTCTAGAAATATGTGACAGAATTAAGGCCTTCTAGGATATTGCAGTCTTGCCATCAAGACAAAATATATAGAAATAAAAAGTAACAGTTGGATGCAAGACAAATGTAATATAGTGCTTCATGCAAAAATGCACAATCCAGTGCCTAAAATAGTGGCTGTTAGCCTTGGCTGCATGTTAGAATCATCTGGGGAACTTAGAAAAATCCTGGCTGGTGCGGTGGCTCACATCTGTAATGCCAGCACTCTGGGA